>OMNV01016221.1:0-23710 GCA_900303265.1 Brotula barbata | reverse complement strand
TCAATGGAGCTCTCACTTGACAGGCCAGACCCTTTGTGGGGACCCTGAAAAGACTTTGCAACACGGCCTGCATAGATTAGAGCAGTTTGGAGTTATGGAGAGACACTGGGAGTCTGAAATATCATCCATCCATCCATCATCCATCCATCCATCCATCCATCATCATCCATCCATCCATCATCCATCTATCCATCATCCATCATCATCCATCCATCCATCCATCCATCCATCCATCATCCATCTATCCATCATCCATCATCCATCATCCATCATCCATCCATCCATCATCCATCCATTCATCATCCATCATCCATCTGTCCATCATCCATCCATCCATCCCTCCATCCATCCAACCATCCATCCATCATCCATCATCATCCATCCATCCATCATCCATCATCCATCCATCTATCCATTCATCCATCATCCCTCATCCATCATCCATCCATCCATCCATCCATCATCTATCCATCCATGATCCATCATCTATCCATCCATCCCTCCATCCATCATCCATCCATCCATCCATCTCTCCATCCATCATCCATCCATCCATCATCCATCATCCATCCCTCCATCCATCCAACCATCCATCCATCATCCATCCATAATTCTATTAAACCTTCCATTAAACTCCGGGCAGCATCATCATCATCATCATCAACAGTGTTCTCCTCCTCATCTAACCGTCTTTAATTTGTTATATCACTGATAAGGCCACAAAAACTAAATGTTTGCCTCATCCCCGCTAACAGTTTGTATTTTTTTCTCCATCTTGCGTTCAGACTTCACCCTTTTCATTCATTTCCTCCTTTATGATCAGCTGTGGGAGTGTCCTGGGCGTGACCTGTGTGTTTTTCACCTGCCGACCTTTTAATGTACCAACTGAAGTAAACTTTTTCTCCTTTTTCAGCATACACAATGTTTTAGTAGGGATTCTATGCGACATTTCATAAATTAGACCCCATGTCTGCAGCCTAGTGCCTGAAGCATCCAGAGGAAATCCACACAATCCACTTTACAACCACTTAGAGATATCAGCTATCTAAGAAAGACAAACCTGCAGGTATTATATTATTTTAAACGTCTGGACCAGGAACAACCGACACAAAAATAAACATTACACCCAAAGCTTCGTCTTCATTTATAGTACAATTATAGACCTACGCTCAGGAGCTTCACCTCCAGGAGGATGAACGCTCCCCAACAGTAGCAGCGCTCAGACAGGACCTATCTGCCACACACGACGCCGGTTAAATAAACTAAAACATAACAAGGCTGAAAATTGCAACGGGGAACCACATCAAACGTTCACAAATAGCACGGCAGAGGAGCTTTCCAGGCACGCCGCCAGACGTCCTTTTATTCAAGAACGAATTATAATTCCTCAACTTTCTTTGGAGCCACAAAGCTTTTAATGCAATAAGTCAGCAAAACAAATCCCTCTGTGAGACGGAGGGACAGTTTAACTCGGCCACAGAGGTTCAGGCCCACAGGTAGGACTTTGAATGGTTACTCTTAGATCCATAATAAAAACATTGAAGCTGCATATGGATAACGGGTTAGTGATTCTGTTTATATGACTGGAAAGTTTTGATCTGATCGGACACTTCTAAGTAAGTTAAGTTAAGTAGCACCAACCTCTACACTCTCTCTGTCTCTCTCCTCTCTTAAAATGCTGTTTTCAATAAATGGCTAATTTTGGTCTTTATCTGAATAATGAACTTCAGCAAACATGTTAAATTCAACTATCTGATTGTTTCCATATTGTGGTTAAGGTAAATATTTGATGAAGATGTGTGAGCATGGAATCACTGCTGAAATTTAACATCAGTTTTCCTTCTCTCTCTGCATGGGATTGTTCATTTTGCTTGATATTGGTGGGAAAATGATGATGAGGTCTGTGTCACATGACAACAAAGTTAACAAATAATTCCTTATCTTACGCGTGTTTTGGTTGTTTCTATCTATCCCCTCATCGCCAACACCAAAGCAGCAGCAAAGCTTATGGACGTGTAGTCATGACATCACCTCCACAGTGGTACCCTGCGGCATTATGGGAGTGGCTGTTTGACCAATACCCCCGACTACAATCAGCAGAGACAGAAAAAAGCTAAATCTAGGATTATGTCCAGATGGCCCAGTGGTTGTCTACCTTACTGTTTCTACTTTCTACATATTTCTATGGTCTAACAGTATGTAGGAATTCTGTGTTGATGTAAAATGCTCCACATAGCTAACATGAAGATGTACCGAGTGTCCTGAGTGTTCTTACCTGTAGTAGCGGAGTTCTGACTCCAGCTGCTGAACATGTCTCTGGAGGACCGGTACCCGGCTGGCCTTGGTTTCGAGGTCCTTCACCTTACTCAGGCCGCTGAGCAGCGCCTGCCGGGCCTCCTCCACCTTCCTCCTCATGCCCACCTGCTCTCTCTTCAGGGCTCGGTTGCAGTCCTCCAGAGCGTCCACCGTGTCTTTGCAGCTCTGCAGTTCCTCCTCCAGTCTCTGATTACACAGCAGAGCTTCCTCCACCTCTCTCTCCCTGGAGTTCTGCAGCAGTTCCACTTCGTCGATGATGCTCTGCAGGCTCTTCAGGTTACTGTAAGCGCCGTGCGTCATATTGTCACTGTTGTTTTCAACAATGTGTCCCTGAGGGGTGAAAGGGTTTTCCTCTTGTTTGGGTTTGTTGTGGCTTTTCCAGAGTCCAACCTGAAACAAAGTCAGACGGGGGCTGGATGAAGGTTTTTCTTGTGATTACTGGGACACTCCTGAGGTCTTTCAGGGGTCTCCAGCTAGAGGAGACCCTGAGACAGGTGGGACAGGAGTCCTGGCACCACTCAATGCTGGAGCAGACCTTTTTACAAACATGTTTTTCAGGACTTTTAAGACTGAAATCGTCGTTTTTTGTAAGTTGTAGCATTCTGGAGATATTTGGTGTTCACTTATCAGTCAATAGTCCACTTGGGTCCCCACAAAACCTGATCCACGCAGCACATCAAAAAGTGTTTACAAGCTACATGAAAGCTCTGTATTTTTGAATGGATCACTGAATGTTGTGGAGTGATACACGCAAGGCGTTGTAAGGAAAAATAGTACCCAAAGAAAAGCAATTTTACAAGGTGTTACCGTCATAACACCATTAGATTTGGGAATCCTTTTTAGTGGTATGCATTACTTCTATCATTATGCAGTACAAGACTTCGGAACATGGAGCCATAAGGGTCCAAAGTCTACAGATGACGGTAAATGAACGACAAAAGGCTCCAGAATACAAACGTACATAAAACACAGGCGGTGACCTCTGGATGTAAATGAGCTGAAATCAGCGTAAAATCGCTCGGTCTTATTTTCACCAGTCCGTCCAGTAGGGGGCAGTAATGAGCTGGTGGCAACGTCCAATAAAAAAAGTACAGTAAAAGTCGTAGTAACACAATTTATATAATTAAGATTAACCCTTTCAACACGGATTAATTATTTTTTAATTGAGTACCCGTTCATTTTATACTTAACTACTAATCTGTTTAGAATTTAAGGCAAACAGCTCAGTGTGATCTAAGGAGTTTTGGGTACATTTAAGGGGACTTCTCACATAAATAACCTATTAGTCACGGAATATATCACATAAAATGCATTAAAAAATACATTTAATAATTTAATTTTTTTTAGCTTAATCATAAAATATAAGATTAAACATGGATTCATCCTAATATGTTTGGTTTTCCACTCGACTTTCAAATAAAACTTCATGACAATCCTGAGAAGTTAAAAATGTAAAACACGACACACACACACACACGCTTTAGACTTTGCTGTGCTTGTAGTGTGGAGCCGTTGAGGGGGGGCCCTTACCTGCAGGGCCAAACAGCGGGCATCACTGCTCTGCAGGGCCGCACGCATGTCCTCCACCAGCTCCCTCAAACTGGCGTTCTCGTCCTCTAGTTTGGCGATCCGGTCCTCCGCCTCTTCCAGGGCCACGATCTCCTCGTAACACTCCTTGGTGCAGGAGCCCAGTCTGCAGGAGGAGCGGTGCTCCTCCGGGCCGCACGGCAGCCTGCCTCGCCTCCTCAGGGGGCTCCTGAGGCGGATCTGGGTCTCGATGTGCTCGCTGTCCTTCCCGACCAGCAGCCTGCCGTTCTCGTACTGGCAGCCCGCCTTGGTGCTGAAGTATCCGCAGAGTTTGGCGTGGAACACCCTGAAAGTCAACTCTCCGGGCACACCGTCCGGGATCCGGGCGCTCTCCGAGTCCTCCGAGTCTTTGTTCAGACCCAGAACTTCGCACAGAACGTTAAAATCCTCCGCGGGGATCCTCCCTGCTCCCCGGTAGTCCATATGATGGAAGATCTCCTGTAGGTACTGATCCAGTCCCGTGGCCAGGACGATGATCTCGTTCTCCACCCCTCGGTCCAGACCGTAGTGGTAAGCCAGAGTGCTGACGATCCATTGTGTTCTCCGCGCTGGTCGGCCGTATGGATCAGTGGAGTCCATCGTTCCTGCAGGGCATCATCATATCATCATAACGCAGATAAACACACAGACACACACACCGACACACTCACACTTTGGATGTTCCTGCTAGATAACAAACAAACGGTGCGCCGCGCGTCCATCCTCTCAGCTGCACGGCGACCGAACTCAACCCAGTGTGTGTGTGAGTGAGCGTGAGTGTGTGTGTAGGAGCAGATTTGAATTTGAGCTCAGCCCCCTCGATCCCAAACCTGGGGTCCCGTCCACCACCCGGCAGCATGGAGCGGTAACGGCCTCCCACTCTGCATGGGTGCGTAATTGGCACCAGTTGTCCAAACTTTACGCGTTTTTCACGCCGATCAACAGAACAACTCATTTATTTTTCTTACTTAAGACAATGAGGATGAAAAAAAGGACGTCTGAGGTTTAAGACACAAGTCTAAGAAAAAAAAAAGAAGTTAAAGTTCTGACAGTCTGAATTCAAAGACGTTCTCAGATTTGTCTTTAACCCCTTAAACACTGGCACATTAACGGTAATTCAATTTAAATCAAAGTGAAACACTTTAGGGCTGTTTAAGGGACTCAAGGTCCATTTAATGGGCCTTTACACATTAGTAGCCCATTAATAATTCAGTAGACAGATAGGAAAAACTTTTTTAAAGAAATGACAAAAATATAGTAACCGTGACTTTAATATGCTATATATTTTAAATGTCCCTTAAATTTCTTTTTATTCTGGATGCGTGTGTTATCATTTCCTCAAGTTTTCCCTGACATGATTAAAAAAAAAAAAGAAAAGATCACAGGCTTTTATAAAGGTCTGTAAATTAAACAGCATTTGGTCATTTCTGTTTAGTAAAGGCTTATATTAATATATCAAATTTAGGCATAACAGTAGTAAAATAACATTAAATATCACAGTTCAAGGACCAGGATTTCATGTGGTGTGAATGAGGACGTGTCCCTGTATTATTTTGCGTCCTTCCTGACACTTTGTAAATTCCAACACCCGAGTACACCTCATAAAAGAGTAAATGGAGCCCGTGGAGGGCTTCACAGTGTGACGGTGTTAGAATGTAACTCAGATATGTGACTACAAAACATTTAACAAGTGGAAGAATGAAAACAGGAACCGTCTGATAGTTGTTTCACATACACACCACTCCAAACGCCCTCTGAACACAAACGCATTGAAATCAGGAGCACCTGAGGGTAAAAATTCTCATGAAATATTTTACATACCCAGATTAATGCATGTAATAGCAACTAATACACACACACACACACACACACACA
The DNA here is from genome assembly GCA_900303265.1 of Brotula barbata. Classification (NCBI taxonomy): domain Eukaryota; kingdom Metazoa; phylum Chordata; class Actinopteri; order Ophidiiformes; family Ophidiidae; genus Brotula; species Brotula barbata. The sequence continues at coordinate 17,953 of OMNV01016221.1, read as the reverse complement.
CAGCTGGTTGCTAGGGTGACAATGTGTTGCCCCCAGAATTCCTGGTTGAACTTTAGCAGCTGAAGGTGAAACATTTGATCGTGCAGGTGAAGTGAATGAGTCGAGGGGTTAAATACACAGTGAGGGGACACAGAGGCATGCTGGGAGGAGACATGAGACAAGGAAAGGTAAGTACAGTGAGTGTATTTACAGCGGCACGAAAGGTTAGTGGACGCTTTGCTGCATTAATGAAACAAAAATACACAAAAAGTAATAATAAAGACATTTGAAAAGTCTTCTGGTCTGAGGTGAATAAACTATTTAACCACAGACTCTGTAGTTAAAGTAAAATCAACTCTAGTTTAACAGCTCTCCAAAAGATTTTAATCACCATATTTAGATTGGCTTAAATCCTGTTTATTTTTCCTGACAGACCTGAATTAATCGATTTTAAATTGTTTCCTTCAGGCACATGAATATTATCGGTCAGCCACCTTGACAGGCATCGCCTCACCTGGCAGGCGATCCCTCGGATGCCCATTCAGCACTTACACGTGTGCGTGTTTTATTTGGACTGGAGTCCTGCAGCCTGCTGGCCCTCCATCCCTCCGACGAGCTGCTTTGTTAACAGCTGCAGAGGTAACAAATTCCAGTGAGAAAGCTGAAGTTTGTGTGACGTACTGCAGGCCGAGCGGAAGTGAAGACAAACAGGCGAGAGTCGGCTACAACTCAAGCCTGCGTTTCCTCAAGTGCATCTACTCACTAAATGTGGGGGACTGACCCCGGTTCATGTTTGCGAGTCCCTGTCGACCATCGTGAGACTTCCTCTGGTCTACATCAGCCACATGCTCTCCCACTCCTACGTCCAGGCTTCATCACTGCACTCATTCACACAGGAGGATCAAATCACATCAGGTCTGCACCTCGCATCCCACAATATCAAGAGCAAGTCAACATTTCCCTCGTTCGGTAGTTCTGGTGGAATAACTACTCACTATGGCTTCAAAATTTGTCTGTGCACCTCTTGGACTGTTGCAGATTGGACCCCTCTTTGTTTGAGAACCTGCTATTTGAGACACAAGACTTTTCATGGTTTGTCACACATTTCTTGGTACATTTTTGCATTCCAACTGTTGCTTTTGGTCCATTATAGCTGTAAGTTCTAATCAGAGTATACAGCCGTGTTACGTCATTCCACTGTTGTCAGTCTACATGGTTTAGTTTTGAGCCTTTAACCCCAAAAGGGGAAAAGAGAATGAATGAAAAACAAAAACCACAAAACATCAATTTGTATCGTAAAACGTAGTAATAAATAAAATTTATAGCGAGGATGGTTCAGCGAGTGTTGATTAAACAGGAAAATATGAGAGGAAAACAAATCCGAATGCAAAAAAACCTCAAAATAAAACAAAAAAATAAGGCATTTGGATCAGAGTCACAATAAATAAAGTTTTTTGCTGACGTTTTGTGAGAGCCCCTTTGAGCACCACTATGAAAGAGCATTGTGTGTTGTATATGTGGTCTGTGTATCTTCTGTTGTTTGGATTACCGATTCTGAAACAAATACATTTTGCAACATGTTGCTGAAAACTGCCCAAAAAAAGAAAATCAAACCGCTTTCTGATACAGAATATGTCAAACAGGTTTTTACGGCCTGGATGTGAGATGTTGGAACAGCCATGGCTGTAAACAGGAAACAGGAAAACAGGAAAGCCTTTATTTACACAAAAATGGACATAGAAGGCAAAAAAGCCATCAAAATGATGAATGGTTTTAGTTAAGAAAAAAAAAAAGGTCCATGAGTAGAATTAAACCTGCTGTGCATAATATTTCACATACAGCTTTTTTGCAAGTTTGTTACTTAACAATGATTACTGACCTGTGCATCAGAATGAAAGGTCAATTTCTACTGAAAAATAAACATTATATTATATTTGGAGCTGCGTGCAGCGTGACATGAATGTTGAGTCCAAACTCCAGAGTTTATAACACAGCACAGAGGGCTAATGATATTAATAGTTGTACAAATTGATAATACTGAAGCACTGAAGATAATAAGATCAATAAATAAAACTATTGATTAATCTGAAGTCAGAAGTCACATCTGCAAATTCATGTTAAGTGATGCCTCTGAATAATAACAACAACTAAAACATCAGATATGATGGTAGAGAATGTGACTTTTGCTCATATTGTCCAGTCAGAAAGCAGAAGCGAGAGAATTCTGGGAGATCTCAAAATGTTCTCTCGAGAGGGTGAGAGCAGACGTACGCTCTCTTCTCCAAAACCTCCTTGGCGATCTTCTTGATGTTGGCATCGTTGTTCTCGGGAGAATCTGTAACGCATTCAGCTGAATTACAAAGAGCTCGGGGACAGTTTCATTTATTAAACACACGATGAAATGCATCGGTCAGGATCGTGTCACCCGATCACTGTCTTACATGGAGCTAATTAGAAAAACCTGCACAACGTGAAAATCAAACACAATGGGGGGCTTAAGTGTTGGTATGTGGGCTGGAGGGGAAATTCCACCACACATGCAAGTCTTTTGTACCCAGACAGTAAAAAGTGCTGCAGGGTGCTGTTCCCAATTAATATTTTGTGTTCTACTTACGTTTTTGCAACTGAGTCATCATGTAATTGTTCTTGAAGAAAGCCTCACTGCAGAATGTGTTGGCCAGCAGCACCTAGAAAATTGAGGAACGTGACCTGTGAATCCTGCTGTGAAACTCGACGGTAAATAAGGTGCGGGCAAGAGTTAAGACCAATAAACGTCAGACATGTGAAAGTGATACGACTACATCCACCCCGTAACTGGAAACAGCAATTCATGTGTGTTTTTGGATTGTGCCAAAAAAAATATAACAACAATTTTCTGCACATTAAGTCAAATGAGACAGATAAAACAACAACATAAGAACACACAGAGTCAGCTAAAAAAACAGAGATAATTCATTCAAGACTACAGTTCACTCGGAGGTTTTATGTTTTAGTCTGACGTAAAAGAAAGATACATTTGGAACTGAGCCCTGTGAGTTAGAAGCGTGTGTGTTTATTTAGATGCAAACACACTCTCTGGGTGTCTGGATACTGATATTGTGGAGTGTTGGCTGAGATTATAATTTTGTTAATCTGAAGTTTAGTTTAGGTTAACACTGTGAGGACAAGGGATGATTTTACATTCACTTACCCCAAAAATACCTTTGATAATTAAGTTACATCAGCAGCTGAATGACTTTTACTCAAATGTTTTCCGATGAGTCAATTTTACTCGTAACTCTGTCATTTTAAATAATGTATCTGTACTTTTACTCAAGTATAACTTTGAGGCACCACTGATGACACGTTGAAAAAGACAATAACCCCATGTGATGACAACAGACCGCTAGGGATGAGGAATGACTAATCTACAAATTTGAGAAACATCACCACTATATGATAAGAATGTGCACTAGAAGGATGTTATAAAAAGAGGCAAATCAAAAATTCATTATAAAACAGCATTAAATTGTAAAGGTATGTTTAACTAACTGGTCAGATAAATAGAATAACCGTCCTCTTTGGATTATGACATCATTGCAAAGGCATTTTTCTTAAGGGGATAAATTTATAGCAGACCCATTATGGCTAAGAAAACACGAGAGGCGCATCAAACTAAATTCAACAATGTTTGTACACTCTCAATCAAACTCAAGGTGTGTGTGTGTGAGTGTGTGTTTACTTCATGGTCATGATTTCTGAGGCCAATGCTGATGGAGCGGCTGGCTCTGGACAGGACAGCTGTCATGGCGTACAGGTTGATCAGCACATCAGCCACTCTCTTCAGGACGAGCTGTTCATCCACTATTGTCTGTCAACATATGGACAACAGTGGCACTTAAATATTATTTACAGTTAGTGGTCTTCACTTGACCCAAAACAGACACGTGGAAAACTGGCATCAATTCATCTTTAAAGTAAGATGCATAGCATAATGACACTTAAATTTCAACTCACAATTCAAAGGCTATATGATTTTAACAGTTCAATGTCAAAGCTGTAACTACATCACCACTTAAATGTGGGAAAATAAATGATAGCACAGGTCCTGATAGTAATCCCTATCAGGATATAAATCTAACCCTAATGGGATTACAGCTGTCTAAATTATCACTGGCGGCCAGACTCTGGTGATTACAGCACACCCACTCGGCTCCACGTGGGTGTACTAACGATAACAATTTCCCCATGTCTTCAAAATTTCCTCCCGTCTACGCACTTGTACTAAATCTTGAAAAGAGAAAAATCAGCAGCCATTTTAAACTGTTGAGCACTACGCTTATGGACTTATGGTATTTGATCACTCTGATTAAACTGACGGACTTGTGCAACTGTCGAGGATTCCAGTATGATTAAAGTCCTCTGAGGACACTTCCCACATAATGGATCACAGCACAGACAAATACAGGAAGAGCTTTACAGCTTCTTTGGGCTTTGATTGCAACAATATATTCCAAATGACCCTCACTTGGAGACTAAAAAACACAGAACGCATTGAGGCAGCTGTGACATGAACATTACCTCAGCTACAGTGATTGTTGACAGACTCCCTTTACACTCAAACGTCTGACACAGGAAGACTTTTCAAAGAAATGGAGCACAGCTGCACCGCTGCCACTCCACTGCTCAACATGAGACAATCCAAATTTACCTTTCCAAATCTGTAGAGGACACTCTCCACGGTGGATCCAAAGAGGCTGACGTTCTGTTCCAATTTCTTTGCACTGTCCTGTAGAAAAAGCACAGAGTGGATGAGTTTTAAATATTAACAAGAGAGCACAGAAGCCAAACATCACTCTCTAATGGTCCCTGTCTTTATCTCAATGGATGGAAATTGATAATTCAATATGGTAGAAATGTTCTGAATGGAGCAAGTGAAGTGAAGACACATAAAAATGTTTGCAAAGGATCAGCACGATCTGAAAATGCTTTTCGAACAACCAGATAGTAATCAGAAGAAGATCCGATGGTTTGGAACGTTTTGGTGTCGAGGCTGGCTGTACTGATCTCAGTCTCTACTTCCATCTAGTGGTTCTCACACACAGACACACGCCTAGTGTCATCACAGAGAAAGCAGTCTGAATGGCTGTCTATGCCCTGCCTACACTAAAACAGGAGCCCGACTCCATTGTAGACACTACAGTGATTACCTATTAAGAATTTCAAACACAGATTTTGCTGGTATTGTGTTCTTACTGTTAAACTGGGATGCACCACTCCATCTTTGCCAGTCAGGCCAAGATCCACTGAACCTCCAAAAGAGCTCTTCAATTTCTTTCCAACCATGCCTAAGGCGACACCTATGTTTCCTTTCTTCATCTCCCTGGGGGCAAAGGAGAGAAAAAGTCTCAACTGAAGGGTCCATTAAAAGGGTGACAGACCTGGTAAAGCAACAATAAACTTCTCCAGAATACCACAAACATAAAAAACCAATGTCAGTGACGTAGTTCCCATGTAGCCGACCTGTCAATCATGAAGTTTGATCACTTCTGTATGTTATCTATGTATTGCTCACGTCCTTACTTTATTTTCTCTGTCAAGATTTTGCCAGCATACTGCATTCCAGTAAGAGCAATGTACATCCTCAGGATTTCATTGGTCCCCTGTAACACAAGACAACACAAGTAAATAAAGTGGCAATCTTAAACAATTACAATTCAGATTTTTCAATGAATTAAATAAAAATCTAAAATCTAAACAGTAGTTTTAAAATCTACTATTGAGTATGCGGTAGGATTAATCCAGTGTGTGTATGGTACGCCAACTGGTGGCCACCAAGAGAATGTCTTATCCTATCAAACGTCATGTTTTCAGGATTAGGGAAAACATGCACAAACCGATGTACTTTCTCTGGTGAAGTAAAAAAATGGAAATAAGCAACCAATCATGTCTGTATTAATCTGAAATTACCTCAAAGATGAGCAGGATTCGACAGTCCCTTAGGTAGCGCTCATATGGGTAGTTTTTAGTAAAACCCAGACCTCCCAGTATCTGAAGCGCTTCACTGACACATATCCAGCCTCCCTCTGAACTGAATACCTGCACACACAATGAAAAGATGGTCCAATACCTGGGGGGACATTGTTTTCAGGATGGTTTCAGGTGACATGTGCCCTGTGGATGGACTACAGGTCTTGCTTGTAGATATACAATGACTTGATTGTAGGTGGGATTATGGTGGTGTCATCCACATGTGGCCACGCGGATCAGATTCTCCAGACACAATGCTAATCTGGATAACGTATGGATCGCTTCGCACACAGTTAATTAGCATTTCGTGACAATGTCTTCTAACCTTGACCATGGCGGCCTCCAGAGAACAGTCTGGAACTCCTGGTCTGTCCAGCATTCCTGCAGTCAGGTAAGCCATGCTCTCCATCACGAAGGCATTCATCGCCATCACTGCAAACTTCTCCTACATCAGGAAACAAGGCGAAGACGGTCCGCGTGAAAGTTTCATCTACGAGGCACAGCTCGTTCACTACACTCGGCTGAAGGGGAACAGTACCTGAATCATACCAAATTCACTCAGGGGCTTGTTGAACTGTTTTCTGGTTGCAGCGTATTCTGATGTCAATTCTAGATGGCAGACAAAAACAAACATCATGACATTTAATTTAATACTTACATACACTTCATATTTATGCATCTTAACTACAGTAAAATGGCTTTTACCGATTAGTTTTTTGATCATCCCGGCCCCAGCACTGCCCATACTGAACCGTCCTGAGTTAAGGATGTTCATGGCAACCTGACCACAGACGAATGCAGGAGGAAAAGCCGTCATTGTGCTTGTTTGGTGTAGATTTGTATTCAGTTGTTATGCATGTTGATGAATTTACAAGTTACCTTGAATCCACCACCTACTTCTCCTATTACATTTTCCAGTGGAACTGGAACATTGTCAAAGGACACTTCACATGCTGCAAAAGTAATGAAGTCATGGCATGAATGATCGGAAAAGGGACAATGAGCAAAGCATTCACTCTGAAATTAGAGATCTTCAAAGGACAGAGGGACTAGTCAACATATTCAGTCAGCCTATTCAAGATGGGTTCTGTGCTGTTGAGTGAATCAGAGGAGACTCCCAATCCGCTCTGACAACATGGTGTGCCGTAGTGGCGCCAGGAGAAAGTTATTTTATTATTTATTATTCCATTGAAGTGCAGGAAAGATGAGAATGTTGATATGATTATGGACCCATGAAGACCTCTACTAAAAATGCTCCAACAGCATGGAAGCCTTACTATTTGAGCCGCGGATGCCAAGTTTGTCCTCAGGTTTGCCACTCGTAATGCCCCCAAAAGCCCTTTCCACGATGAATGCAGAAATCTTATCTTTCTTCACACCGTCTTGAACCACCTCAGTTCTTGCAAATACCGTCATTATATCCGCCATCCCGCCGTTTGAAATCCAGAACTGATGACACAAATTGAAATGAAATTGAACCGTTAGTTTAAGGCAAGCAACAAATAGAGCAAAAGGATTGAGCAGCGTTTCATTAGACCTTGGAGCCGTTCAGCAGGTAATGCGTTCCGTCTTCTGATAGGGTTGCACGGGTCTGAATGGAGGCAGCATCACTTCCGCTAAAAACAATCATGGCAATCATACGTGAAGGTAATGCAATTATGCATACTGAGAAACAAGATACAGATGATGGCACAACTGATTACAAAACAGATAAACAGTTCAAAAAAATGCAGCTACACAGGGAACCAATGGTGATGAAAGACATTCCAAGTAAGTTTTAGTGCTTTTACCTTCCAGGCTCGGTCAGACAGAAAGCTGCTATGTGTTCTCCTGAAGCCAGCTTAGGAAGATACTTCTGCTTCTGGGCTTCATTTCCTGCTATCAAAATTCCCTAAAACACCCGAGAGATGTTAACAAATCCAATCAATCTTAACTTTGATACAAATACTGCTACAAATAGTGATACAAAATAGTGCTCAGCTCAACGTCAGCTGCTATAAATGTTTGGACACGTCACTGCAACACGAGTGAAAATCTACCCAGGAAGCCACACCAGCAAAAAAGAAAAGGTCAGATTTTCATCAAACAACTGCTTGGTGCTCCAACTTCATAACTCTTTTCTCTGCAACCAGCCATGTTGGGACCGGATGGTTTTCTATCCTAGATGGCCTGGAGGTCTCGTGGTGTGTTTTGTCCACCGATTGGAAACGTGAGCCATTCTGCAGCAAGGTGTTGCCATGACGCTAGCAATGTGAAATCAGCCTTATCGTCATGTTGTCTATCCTTCCTTATCAGTGTTTGTCCATGTAACAGACATGTTAATGACCTGCTAGGTTTAATCATTTTTAGTTTTGAGTGTAATGCGTTTTTACCTTCAGTCCAATGGCTTGATGTGCAGCCAGTGTTACAGCAATCGAACCGTCCAATGCTGTGATCTCACCTAGTCGTGCATACATGGTGTTCGACAGTCCGAGTCCCCCTGGAGGACAAAACAGTACACTAGAGTTTAAACTTTTTATTTGACACATTTAAGCAAATACACTGCATTCAGAATCAGGGGTGTTTGGGATTGGTGGTCATCTGGCAAAATTAGCCTCAGTCAGCTCGCCTTTTGTTTTTAAATCGAGCAGTCTATTCTAATTAATTAATTGTGAGCACTCTAAATAACAGTAGGCTTGCTGTCATTTGTTGGTCTGAATCTGCACTTTTACAGAGAAAAGCTTGTGTTTGAAGAATCTTACCATACTCCTCAGGAACCTGCATTCCAAACATCCCAAGCTCTTTCAACCCATTCATGGTCTCTGCAGGGATTTTAGCTTCATGGTCTATCTTTTTTGAGTCAACTGAAATCACAAAGTCCAGACATTGTGAATTGATGAACTGAATCAAAGGGGAAAGAATCCAAAATCTTAAATTTTAGACAATACAACATGAACAGCTGTCCTGATGGAACTCTGTTCATCAAGAAATTTCTCACCATCCTCAGCGAAGAATCTCTCGACTGGTGCAACAAGCTGATTTATCTCCTCAAGCTCTTCATTTCCAATTTCTGGGTAAGGGAAGACCTCAGCCTGGATAACAATATTTGTGGGGGAAAAGGAAAAAGAGGGTACAAATATTTAATTAAACACAGATTCTCTCACACAGAGCAAACGTTGTGATGGTTCTCATTTCAAAATATGTCGGATCAGCATGACTGTCCTACTCCGGCTGCTTCAAAACCTTTCCACAAACCGGCATTTTAAGCTGAAATGCTGAGTGTAAGTTGATGCATTTTGTGAATTTAATGTTACTCACACTGGTTCTAAATAACAAGGCGGGTGGTAAAAGAGCAGAGGGAGAACATTTGGCAAACACTCTGGAAAGAGCACCTTGACTCCACAGAGTCCCAACCCGCCAGGGTGAAATCCTGTGCCGTGTTTTTGCAGTGGGTCACTCTGGGACACACAGAATGCCACAGAGCTTAACACACATGGATGTCAACTCTTATGACCCTCAACTGATACAAAGCCAACACGGACAGAGGATATATCAAATGTCTCCACGCTGTCAAATAAGTTGGGCAAGGGGACACTGTGATTATAATTATGAAGATATTCCTATACCAGCACCAGTACCCTGAGCGGTCAGACATATGAAGCTATAGGCTGCTTGTTTTCCAAGGGTGTTGCCCATTTGTTTTTGTTGACTCTGGATGGCGCTTGCTACAGTTGCTACACGTGGACGCTAGTCGCTACTCTAACCATGACTCACTGAGATAACACAGAGAAAGTTAAAGACAGAATGGAGAGACGTCACCTACCAATGTTGACACTCCATCAGTTAGAGCTGCCACGCAAAACTGGTGAATATTACACTGAGCAAGCTCACAAGACATCGTGTGAGCTCAGTCTTGAACTACACTCACAGAACAGGAGTCTGAAGTACAGGTGTTGGTTCAGGAGTCTGCTGAAACGGCTGAACCAATACCTTAAGGCTGAGTTCATGGAGGATTTTACAACTTCCCAACTGAATTTTTTTTCCCTAACTAACCATTAAGCTTGCGATATTGGGATTTGGGGTGGCAAATTATTACTACCCTCTTCAAGTCAGATTTGTCATTCCATCTAATATTCACATAATCAAAACAAATATTTCCCTCTGCCTCCAGCAAATCTGACTTACTGTATAATCAAGAGTGCCAATTGTTACACAGTTCACTACTTGCAGCTACATTTTGACTCACAGTGGCGACAGATAATGAACAGGACAGGTCAGTACAAAAATGACAACAAATGATCTACTTTTCTCAGGGTTTTTACTGATATGGAAGATTACTTTTCATTCCTGTGCACAGCATTCTGTTAGTACCCAGGAACCTAGCCGTAACCCTTCACAAGGTTTGTATCACAAACCAGCAAACGCAGCTGTGTAGTGCTACAGGTTTTAGCTGACAGATTTAGTTAAGAACTCTCAGTGAATAGAGTCCGACTGTGCATCCTCTTTTGAGAAGAAAGCTGCAATCCACTGTGATAAAGGTGTGAATAGTGGATCTATGAGCTACCAGGAGTGATCAGTCTGTCAGAATGATGGTTGTGAAGGCTCTGAGGAAGTTATACTTTAGTATCTGCCACTCAAATAAGAACTTTCTGAAAATCAGATTATTATTATGATCATTATTCTCCCTTCCTACCCGTAGCCTCGCTGCCCCTGGACTGTTTCTGGAAAATTCTCTGTACATTCTGCCTTTTTTTTTTCCTCTGAGTATTACGAACATAGTGTCTTAACATTTTTTCCTTGAAACATTCAGCCTTCCGTGTTTTCCCCTCAGAGTGGTCCTGTCATTCTCTCCTGAGTGGGAGCTGAAGGTTTGGGCTGATGTTACCTTGTTGATTTGACCGAGGAACAAATCCTTTGCGTAAGCGAGATTCCTTGAATGAGTTTTAATGAAGCGTCGTTGCTGGAGCAGTAGAAAATTCTTCCTGGAACTCCAGCCGAAGACACGATGTCCAATTCCAACAGATTTGGACAGAAGAAGAACTTTGTTTATATTCATCCTTCAATTCCGATAGACCTACGACTCGACCAAGCTACCTTTCACCCTATTCTGTCGCCTGACGATGACGCATTCATGAGCTCAAAATGCTGCGTTCAATCTCCTTACAAAATGTAGGACTGTGAGGACTTAAAATGCCAGTTAGTTTTGGGGTAAACATGCTGGCAGCGTTTGGGATTTTTCAAAGCGTGATATGTGTTATTATTAGAATCCCAACAAATCCAATAATTACTAGTTACATTTTTACTGATAACTGATAAAAAATTTACTACAACCGAATCCATAAAAGCCGTAATAAATATTTATATTTTATAGTTGTGCAAAAAAATCCGACTACATTCTATGAATTGAGAGCGATTTAAAAAAAGTTTCCAACAGTTTGATACGTAATAAAAGTGAGGCAGAACTTATTTATTTAAAATAATCTTATCGTACGGGATGATTTACTGCTAAAGAATTTAGAAACGTATTACTCTTTGTACCAACCTCTTTGTACCAATGCAAATGTTACAGGAAAATCGTTTTGTACATTCAAGCGATATTAGACTAATTATGGTAAACTAAACTTCTGAAACACTACATGAGCTTTCGAAACAGAAAAGACATATGGACATTATGATTCTTTCAAAGCCATTTTCTTTTTAATTAACACCAAGGGGTGATGTTATTATTGCACTGTTCCTGCTTTTTTCTACTTTTCTACCTTCACCCAAAATACAAATACTTATATTTCCGACTGTACCTGAAGATATAACACCATCACAATAACACCACTTGGTGGCGTAATGCACCAAAAAACTAACAAAGGTTAGGTAATTCATATTCTGTCTGTATATTCTCTCTCTCTCTCTCTCTCTCTATATACCCCCCACCCTTTTTCTTCTCCCTAAATTCTCTGTATTCTCAATGTGTTGTGTATCATTTTAAACAGATTTTACCACAGATCCTAATTTATTTGGTGTCTTTGATTTAAAAATAACACAAAAAACGTTTCTGAAGCTTACAAATATGGGAAACATGTGGCTGTAAAGCAGTTAGAATGGGTAAATGAATGAAATGAGAGAATTGCTCCTCCTAGCCTGCCAAAAATGTCTCCCTGGTAGAAGAAAGGAAGCTCCGTTTTCGTCCCACTCTGCTGTGCGATGACGTAGTTCTGCTGACAGAGAGGATATGGCCCTCAAAGCTGGAATCTATTTTTATCTTCAAATCTCAAGGGCCGGGCGGACAAAAGGGGTAAATTGTCCGCCGTGCCACCTGCCGTGAATAACCAGGCCTTTCGTCACAGGCACAGAATGACAGCAAAGGCAAAAATAGCTAAATTTACCAGAGGTCATGAATCTAATACTAAAGTGTACCTTTCTGATATTGAAGTGTCATTACTCCTAAAGGCAAACTGTGTACCCTCACACACACACACATACACACACACATACACACACACAGACATATTACTTTTGATGACAGCTTTAGCTTACATTGACTCCATGAAGGCTTAAACTTGACCGGTCAACAGCTGTTGTTCATCTCGTTTAAAATGATCCTCAGGCAAGATCCCACACACTCACACACACACACACACACCACATAGTTGCTTACTTACTGGTAAATCCCAAACAATGGCTTAATAGCTGCACATTCTTCGACAAAGCAGATAAATCAAGAAGCATCTCTCGGGTTTTTACAGTATATAACTTTATTTTGTGTTCTTGACATTGTCACAGTACTAGTTTTACACCAATAGAGTTTGTCTACTTAGAAACAGAATGCATATTAAAATAAGTTAACTCATCACATCCCTTTGTCTTCAAAAATGGGGCTGTGAGTGTGGATGAACAGGAGAGTCCTAGGAAATAACTCTGAAGCAGTGTTAACTGTGTAACAGTTGGCTGTTTGTCTCAACACCCTTAATATATTTCAGCTTTACTGGAGGCAGAGGAAAACGTTTGTTATGATTATGTGAATATCAGAGCGGCGCAGGAATGCACCTTCAATGTAACTGCACACACTGAGTAGTAATAATAATTTACAAACTATTTACATATTTTCTCCTGTTCCTTTTCTCTTCCCCCCCTGTCCTTATCAGTACCATTTGATTTCCTCAGACGGATCTGCTTACATTCTGCTGAATGATGGGACAGAAGTGCAGACACATACTGGAGTTCAATGGCACAGCTTAAAGTGGCCCAAATCATCTAAACTCTCAAAAACGAGCATCCGTCTGAGAAAATCAATGCTACAATCAAAGTCAAGCCCATCGCTTTACAGAATATCACTTAGAAAAAGTAATGGTAGGCATCAGTGGCATGCAACAAATCACCCCATAAGGAATTTAGGCAGGTTTGGAGAGGTGGAGGATAAGTAGTGAGGCGCTAATTTGACATATTGTGGAGTGAGAACCATCAAGACTGAATAAAAGCTCCGACTCCTCCAGGTTGTTTATTGCATGACGCTTGAGTAATGACACAGTGAGTCAAAAAGTCAGAATTCTGTCTGCAATCTATTTAAAACGAGTCCACTGTGCAATGTTTCCTGAGTCTCTAGGACGTACTGTAATTTACGCTGTAGTCAATACTTCAGGCTAACAGATCTGAGTCAAACATGCGGTACGTGTCACACATTAGCCTACAAAAACCCTCAACCACTTAAGCCTGAGTGGATCATATATTTACTGTTTGATTTTTCTCTTAAATGGGTCTAAATTATGAATGACTGCTAAAAATATGATGATGATAAATAAGATGATTAAGATGATTTGCTATGATGGCGTATTAGGGCCATCTGTTAGTATACATACCAAAGATGACATCATCAAATTGTACTTTTGAATCGGATTTAGTGATAAAGAATTACTTTTGCATCTAGCCCAGATTCACCACGGACTATGATGATGTTGCCAGGATCACCACATTGATTTGGATGAGGTGATGCGTTTGTACTCCTCATCTCAACTTCCATTCACTTTCAGTTGATGCTGATTCATTGATCATAACATGCATTGTCTAGGAATTGAAATTTTGCACATCTGAGTTTTTCTGCTCATAAATTGTGGAATTAAATAACATAGAAATGCCATCATCGAATTTTCTGCAATTAATAATATTTTTACAGAAAAGTCAGACTTGCCACTGTGTTGTCTGTGTCGATCACTGGATAATGGATGGGATAGCAAGGGGGATAGTTACTGCCCTTACCTAGAGGAATTCTCTCCGCAAAAAACAACGCATACACGCAACGCAAGAATCACAAGAACAAGAATATATTATATTTCCTTCCGGGCTTAAGTGGTTAAGCTTTATTATTGATATTTTGAAAATCTGAATTTTGTAATGTATCATTTAGGAAGAGTAATGTGAGCACCGTTGACCAAGACAGATGATAAATTGAGGAGTTGAAAGTAATAATGCTATCTATAGGTGCAGCCATCCAATATTAGTTTAATTTTTAGACAACAGTGTACATATTTTGTCACAGCACTCTAAAGTTAACAAACCTGGCAACTTTCTGACAGCTGTAGTAAAAATCCAGCTCGGACTACTGTTATACAGCGAGAGTTTTACTGATACTTGTAAGTTACTGTATGCAGATCAAGGAAATACACAGATTTGGTTATTCTCTGCAGTGACTTCAGTTAGCTGTATTTCGGTACTATTCTATCGTTTAATTTCTACAAAGGTCTAGTGTAACACTGATATAGGTTGGTAATACACAATAGTTAGAAAATAGCCTCGAAAGCCAATGTTACATGCAATATTCTCTTTGACATTCTTTATCAGTGTGGAAGGTCCAGTCCCTCCAAATCCACGAGGATTCGCAACATTGAGGAAGAAATGACGATGACACATTAAAAAGACACGACTAAAATAACTTAAGAGGGCTTCACAGGCCCAAACGTTTGGACCTGACTCAAAACAGACGAAATCAACCATGCAAAAAGAAAAAGAAAAGGCGATTTTCGAGAATTTGGTGTTCACTTGCCAGGTCCGTGGTCTGTAGGATGGAATCATACGGATCTGAAGTACAGAGAATCGGATCACCTCTCCGAGGAACCGAGTGGACCTGTGAAGACCTCTACTAAACGCTACCACTGGATTGCAAACGCTCTCGGACAAAAAAAGTAAATACATATTGTGCATAAATGATCCAAAAAAAAAACATGTCTGTTAGCAGATCCTGAATAATCTCTGCCGTTGATATGAACAAAATATTACAAGTGCCGTGTCTGTTCCTTTATACTGCGACAGAAAACGCTGTGAACTTTTAAAAGGTGAGTGCAGCCGAACCGTGCTGTCATCGGTGTAAAATGAATGATTTTGGTACACTGCTCCTTACTTAAATAAAGATCCCATCAATTATTTGGAGGGAAGGTCACTTCAGAAGTAGGTCACTGACATCCCCTTTTTTGTTTTGTAACCTGGAGTATATGGAAGATATGTGGTCTTCTTCACTTAGCAGGCGTAGTGATCCCACAGTCTGTACTATGGAGCCTTACGGATCCACATGTCAAACCCCTAAAAGCTACTCTACATGACATTTAATTAGACTCAAATTTATTCACAATTACTCAAAAAGTGACATTTTACCTATTCTCTCACGAGTGGCTACAGTACATTATAATCACTTCCTGGTGCCTCCTCACATCTGTTGACTGCTTGTGCCACATCGCCATATGATGTGTAGTAGCTGACAGAATGTCTTGGATACAGAAATGCAGCGTGTTGGAGGAAAAATCTTTCCCTGTAGGATTGCAGCACCACACAGCTCCACTCTGGAATCTAATCAGGAAGCTTCCTGGACGCCTCCTCGGGGAGACGTTCCAGGCACTGCCATGCGGGAGGAGACCACAGGACAGAGCCAGGACGCACTGCAGGGATTGTACATCCCATCTGGCACGGGAATGTCTTGGATCTCCCCGGCAGAGCTTTGAGAAGGTGGCCAGGGAGAGGGATGTTAGCATGCCGCCTCTGTGACCTGGACCTGGATAAGCAGTGATGGATCCATTCTAAGGCCTACAGACCTGGTAGATGAATGTAAAATATCTCCAGAATGGTACAACTTATACAAATCAATGTCCTTGACCTAGTTTGGATGTCACCTTCCCGAAAATCATTCCATTTTGAAAAATCGCCCACGTGCCACTTCAACATGTGCAGTGAAACAAACAGAAACCACAGACAGACAGACAGACAGAGAGAGACAGACAGGACGCACTCAGCCAGCTGAGAGCTTCCACCTCAGAAGAGACACTTTGACAGTCATGTTGCCGTTTCCCTGCTACACAGTTTGCACAAACTCCTTCACCTTTAACTGCAACCCATCCAACCCAAAACCCTCCTCACCTGTAACCAGCAACACGCGGTTACAGCACAATGTACAGAGCATTTATAGGATTTATTGGACTCTAAAATATAGTTTACAAAAATAAAACGGTCTTGGACTGAAGGGCGGACATTCAAAGGACTGTGGCTTCTTTTCCCAGAGCGCAGGAGGCAAGTCCAGTACTAAGTGCAGCGTGTGAGACAGTCACACGCCACAACTGGCTTTCAAACACAAAGTTCTAATTCAAAGGCAGCCATATAGTATTCCAGCTTACTGAGTTTCCTAATTAATAACAGCTTTGATCGGTTTCTTAATAGTGAAACCACACCACGTATGTGAGTATAATGTTGACTTTTGATTGATGTCATATTCATTTGTTCTGAAATAATATTAATCGCATTAACAGTTGATATAATTATTATACAAATTACTATATGCACAATATACACAAAGCAATTTTGTGACTAAATCGGTAAATGCTTCAATAATTGGCACATTAATCACTGCTAACAGAGATATCACAGTGCACTGTGGGCTACCGCTACATTAAATACTCGCACAGCTACTCCTGAGGCCAAAAGTCTGTCCGATGGCAACTCAGCCGAACCACCCCTGCACTGGACAAAAATCACTTTGTAGATTTTAATGTCACCGTTACGATTTAGTTCTGCAAAATGTGCATGATATTTGAAAGATGCCCCATTCGTTAAAACAAAACAAAACAAAACAAAACAGTGGTTGTGGTCTTTGTGCATGCTCTTGCCATCTGCAATGGAATAAAAATACAGATTTTAATATTTAAGCCCAAGCCGCAAATGTGTTTTTCATAAAATTAGTTTTGATGGATCTAAAATGTGAATGATTGCTTATAAAAAAGGGGGGACGTCCGGGACTTTAGGATTTGAAATAAAGATCACAATGCAGACTGTCCAGCACGAACAGAGAGGAAGAGCGTTCGCCGAGCCGGAGGTCTGCGTTAATCCGGACGAGGCTGCTGGGAAACTGCTGCAACTCTGCCAATAAAGGTCGGATTTAATCCAAAACTGACGAGAACGCACAAAGTACTGAAAAGTAACTTTCTGCTGTAATAAATTTGAGGCGCCTTAATTGAAGTTATAATACAGAGATGTGTTAATTTAGTCTCAGATTCATTTTCAGCCTTTGTTAATTAAGAGGTACTGAATAATCTTAACTGTTAATGATCCAGATTTATGACTGTGGATCTCCTATAAAATGATTGTATGCAGCACTGATTGCCCGAATGAATTCTGCCGAACGAGTTGTACGCAGAGAGTTCCCCTCCGGGCTTCAGCGATTAAAAAGAAATCTCTGTGTGTTAAATAAACTGCCCTACTGATGAGTGAAACAAAAAGGAGGCACAGGATCGAGTCTGGCTTCACGTCCTCTGATTCCCTGGAGAAACACGCCGGCGGTGCACAATGCGACCGCCGTGTCTGCTGAGAGCCTCAGAGAATAACTAAAGTTCTGTCAGCCTGGAGCTCGGAGCGGCGTCCCTGTCAGCCTCACACCACCGTGCTGATGCCGCTGTGCTTCGGTTTGGTGCTGCTGGAAGCCGAGGAGGGGGCTGCTGGTGGGCCGTGGTGGTGGGGGCCG
>OMNV01016216.1:31881-43623 GCA_900303265.1 Brotula barbata | reverse complement strand
GTGTTGGTGTTGGTGTTGGTGTTGGTGTTGATGTTGATGTTGGTGTTGATGTTGGTGTTGGTGTTGGTGTTGGTGTTGATGTTGATGTTGGTGCTGGTGTTGGTGTTGATGTTGGTGTTGGTGTTGGTGTTGGTGTTGGTGTTGGTGTTGGTGTTGATGTTGATGTTGGTGTTGGTGTTGGTGTTGGTGTTGGTGTTGATGTTGATGTTGATGTTGATGTTGGTGTTGGTGTTGATGTTGGTGTTGGTGTTGGTGTTGATGTTGGTGTTGGTGTTGGTGTTGGTGTTGGTGTTGGTGTTGGTGTTGGTGTTGGTGTTGGTGTTGGTGTTGAGCCTGAGGAGGCAGGGGGTTCTGCAGGAGGGGCTGGGCGAGGAGAGGCTGCTGCACCAGAGGTTGCGGGGCCATCATAGCCTGAGCTAACGGGGGCTTGTTCAGAGACCCCTTATCGTCCCAAGTACCAATGTTCATATTGTGCTTTATCGGGGGTGGGGGAATCGTAGCACCTCCCCCCATCCCCATGTTGGCTTTGGGTTTCACCTTGGGCTGCAGTTTGGCCGGCTTCTTGGCGATGGCTGCCCAGGAGGCGGGTTTAGGTGCAGACAAACTGACGGAAGGTGGCAGATTATTGGCTGCCATACTGCTCATACCTGCTGTGCCCCCTAGTGGTGAACCCACGGTTTTGGTGACAGCTGCCACCATGTCCGTACCGAGTTTTAACCCCGTCATTCCCTGCTCGATGCTGTTCAGCACCGGAACCTTACTGAGCTGGGTGTCACTTCCAAAGCCCGCCTGTCCGTCCGTGATGGCCCGACCCAATGAGCTGGGGGCGTAGCCGTAGCTGTTACTGTAGACGGAGCTCTGTGTAGACTGGCCCTGAGAGACGCTGGTGCCCCAGGTGGAAAAGTCTGCATTGCCAGGAAAGAAGTTGAAGCCGTGTTGGCTGAGGAAAGGAGGGGTGTTCCCCAGGGCACCCGGCTGGCTGAACACGCCGTCAGGGATGAAGTGGGGCTCACCATTGCTCATCTGTCCATAGGTAGTTAGGTAGGGCATAGGGGGGTCCCCTGCTGTAGACCAAGCAGCCTCTCCCAAAGAGTATGGGAAACCAATGGATGGAGCATAGTAGCTGGGCATGTAGGGGTCAGACATTGGTGGATAGCTGTTACTCTGTGAGGGGCACAAACACAGCAGACACTTCATATATTACATGGAATGATGAGTTCAAGGTAATTATCCTTAACAAAAAAACTAGAAATGAAACACCAATATCACAAAATGGTTTTAAGGTAAAAAAAAAAAATCATTCTACTGATTTTTAGATTTCACAAGCATCTCAGTGACATGGAAAATGATGCAGGGAGTCCTGTGACATGACAAGTTCTAGTGTTACAAAGGCCAGGTTCCAGCAGAGGGGGCGGGGGCAGTTTGGGGAAAGAAACATAATAATAAGATAATGGAAGACTGTGGAGGCACGATTCTCTCCACAAAAGATCGCGTCACGGCATATAGAGAAAGAGAAATCCCCTCGCATGAACGTGGCTCACGATCGCTAATCAGTTTGCAGCACCCAAGATGAAGGATTTGCATTCCTAACTTTATTGTGTTGATTTGTGGGGGAACGTCAACGAGTGACATCACCTCACTGTGACAGTTGTGCTTTGCGTGGAATTGTCCCATAATTCCATGCTGTTATTGTGCTCTATGACAGTTTGATATCACTCACAAGAGGAAGGAAAAACCCCACACAAGCACAGATTATGATTGATTTGGATTTTTTTTTTTCAAAGCTAATTCACATCAGGAATCGATATGACACCTGACATCTCCAAAAAGGACAAAATATACCTGATTGGTCTGACCGCTTAGATATGGCTCAAAATCATCATCATTCACACCGTCCTTTTGATGCATTGATCCGTTTTGCACTGAGAGTGGAGAGAGATAAAAAAAAAAAGGGGGGATACAAATCATCACATTTACGGCAATAAAATCCAAACAAATGCAGGAGCAGAGGAACTGAACGATGCAGCTGAGACTACACTTTCCAAATGTTCACAGCAAACACGTTAAGAAATGAAAACAGCAGTGAAATGGAGAGATTACCTTTATTTCCTTGTCCTTTGGGTCTCTGAAATGATGGACAGCAGGGGAAAGAGACTCGTCAGAAAACAAACACACACACACACACACACACACGCACACACACACGCGCGCGCACGCACGCACGCAGACGGACAACACGGGCTGTGTATAAATATAACTGTATGACTGTAGTAACCTCCAGCCGAAGCCACCAGCCCGGATGTTAACATTTACAGGTCGCTTTGCGATATTGACCGGATGTCAAACGCTCCGGTATCCAGTAAACGGTGCCGCATTGTCAGCCGGCTACAGCCCGAGCGGGTTAGCGCTCCGCTCGGCCTTCGTGACCGCTAATAGCGCCCATATATCAAAAAGACTTTCCAGCCTGTTCGATCTACCGTGACTGCCCGATTCGAGTGTTGTCGCCAAAGTTTCATCTCCCCGCACGATTAATCCGCGGAAGCGAGCGGCCGCCGTCACGTCACCAACCTGATCGACGGTGGTCGCAGACATCCTCCAGGAACGGAAAGTGACCGCTGTGCTGTGACTGTCCACGGCTTCCCCCTTCCCCGCTCCGCGCTGCGCTCCGGTGCTCTCCTCTCCTAGCTCGTCTCCCGGGTCCGTCCAATCACTCCGTTCGCGTTTACCAGGCGCGCTCGCAACCCCCGACGACGATCCGCTTCTCCGGGCCGTTCCCAACCTCGACTGGGTGTCCGTGTAAAAGACGTCAGGCGTGTGCGCGTCGATCGGAGCACAGATGGCGTTTGTCAGCCCGCCTAGAAGTGACTAGTGTCTTACTGGAATAACCCTCACCATATTCCACAATGGCGGATGGGATTTTACTCCCGCTTCCGTTCCGTTCCGCTGCTCCGTGACCTTCCGCCTGTGACGCTCTGAGTCATGTTACAAACTGACACTTCACATGACAGTCACAAACACAAAAACAAGTTCACTATTACTGCGTTCCACAAGCAGCGGCTCACTTTTTTTGACCGTTTGGGGAGCCGCCGTGTGTGGCGGGGGAGCTCATTTTAGCCTGTTAGCTACCTGTCCAACACAGGACCCAGTGAGGCCTGCACCTGAGTCAGCATGGGGATCACAGTCACAGGTTCATGGACAGGAAAAAAAAAACCACACTGAGTCCATCCGAGGAGACTTGGTATGAATTTGTTGTTTTTAATAATCAGATGAGAGATGGACACAAGACTGAAAACAACAAAAACAAAACAAACAGTTTGACTCTGGAGTTGAAACAGAATACTACATAGAGGACACCTGACAGTCCAACTCATTTAACGGGTCCTCCAACGTCCAAGCCCATCTTTAAATCAAGTTTGGAAAGCTTCATAGGAAGTGATTACTAACTGCTTTTCCTCAGGTGAGATATAATTTCATATTTAAAGACACGTGGAGTGATGGCGATTATCATTTTGTTTATCAAAGAAGATTATTGCAAGTGATGAATGCACAGAGGACAGCAAACTGTTTGTGCTTTCAATACCAAGTACATACAAAGGAGCCAGGTAGAGATATTATATAACATAATACCTTTAATACCAGCAGGTTTAAGGGGTTAAACATGAATTTTTCACATCATTTTTATCTCGAGTTAAGAGCATCTTTTAGATGGATAGATACTTTATTCATTCCCAAGGAAATTCAAGTCATCCAGATAACAACAAAAACAAAACAATGATAAACATATCACTCTATATAACCGTGCCATTGGCTTTATACGTGAATTGTGCAGTTTTAAATTCGAACAAATCTATAAATATTAATATATGTCTTTAAAAATGTGTTACATGTGACATTTGTTTCCTGTGTGGCCAAGAGAATAATCACTGATATTCTGTTTTTTTTTTAACAGCTTTGACTCAGAAAACATTCAGACTAATCATTGTAATTTATAAAATCAGACGTGAGCATGATTAGGAGTATGAAGGAAGTGTTTTGGTGAAGTTTTTCAGCAGCAGGTAGATGTGCCGTTCAGTGCAGTGTGGTGTAGTTTTAAGTCCCTTTTGCTGATCCGGAGTAACCCGCGCAGTTCTCGCGATATTTCCTCAGTGGCTCACGGAGCAGTATGGCGGCCATCGCACTGAGGTCTTGCCGCAGAGGACTTTCACAGATTTTCACCAATGGAGCACTCGCTTCTTTACCTTCAAACCGTTTGGAAGGTTAGTTTAAAGTCCTCATGTTAGATCGTTTCAAATTTATGACGCTTAAAGTGAACATAGGAATGTTTAAACGAGCGGGAGGGGGTGTGGCTGACGAGCTGCGTCGTCTTGAAATTGTAGGACATAAACGGCGAGACGTTTTGGCCCGACTGATAATGCGTCATCTCACTTTGATTAGTTTAGTATTTAGAGACAATATCTAACTTTACGTAGTCTGGTTAAGCAGTGAATGATCTGGAACCGTTAGTATCTGTGGTTGGTAACTATGAAAACAGCCTGTTTCGCAACGTGCTTTGTGGTATTTTTGAAAATTAACAGAAAGAGAAGTGTGTGTGTTGCCAATTCGGCCTTTGTCCGTGTAATTTAATCTGATTGGTGCATCTTTTTCATCGTCTTTCCATTCTAAGTGAGTTAATATGTGATTTACATTGTGAAATTTAAGTGTGTCATAACAATACCACTGTGTGTTCCAGGATCAAGGCACAAGTCCACAGTTCAGTATGCCACACGGCCTGACCTGCCTAAGCTGGCCTACAGAAAAGTGAAAGGTAAGAGCCCGGGGGTGCTCTTCCTCCCCGGGTATGGCTCCAACATGAGCGGCCAGAAGGCAGAGGCACTGGAGGAATTCTGCAGGTCACTAGGACACTCGTACCTCAGGTACACCAACCAGACACACCACCAAGACCACCCAGACCCCGGATTAACTCAGCTCTGTGTTTTCATCCATCCATATTTTGTTGTCTTTATGGTCTTCTAGGTTTGACTACACGGGCCACGGGGCATCTGAGGGGGTCCTAGCAGAAGGATCAATTGGTACCTGGAAGAAGGATGTGCTGTTTGTGTTGGATGAGTTAGCAGAAGGGCCACAGGTAAAAAAACACACTGAATATAATCTTAGAATCACGTCCCTGTGTGAGTTCCTGCTGGTTAATAATCTGTTTAATGTTTACTTAAGGCTCATTCCAGTAAGGACAGGAATTGAGAATGTCTTCCAAATTGTCAGACTGTATTTATTTGGTCCAATATTATAAATTCAGTCCCTTAAATGGATTCCTGTGCACTAAAAACATCATCATTCCCCAAATGTGATTTCATGGGCAGTAGGAAATGATCTACATGTGTGTAAATGTATATTTATCCAAACACACCATACAACAATGTAACCACAGAGCGCAAATCTCTCAAGCAATATCAGATCAAATCTGATGCAAATCACTGGGTTTTTTATTTTTTTTTGCAGTTGTGTGTCTGCTATGCAAGTTTTGCTCCCCACTTATGCAATGATAGAAAAAAAATAAAACTCTAAACATGTGTATCCTGTTTCTGTTTGTCAGGATAATTCAGTTGATCAGTGGAGGAATTAAGTAATATGTTCAATAAGATTAATCATTAACCAAAGTAATGTTGAACATTAACATCAGTCCACGGTGTCCACTGTGGTTGTTGCACTCCGTGTCCAGAAGATGGGATTGTTTTACCTTCCAAACCCAGAGCTGAGATCCAACCGCTGTGATGTTTGAAGGAACATGTTTAATTGATCTTTTCTTCATGTTGTTTCCCTGTAGATCATGGTTGGTTCCAGTTTAGGGGGTTGGCTCATGTTGTTGGCAGCCATAGCACGACCAGAGAAGACTGCTGCACTGGTGGGCATCTCCACTGCCACTGACCACTTTGTCACGGCGTTCAACTCTCTTTCTTTGGAGGTGGGAACATTTAACCATTTACAATATTATTATGAATAAGTAGTCATTAAAACGATAAACCGTGGTGTTGCATTTTTTTCCTGTTGTGACTGATCGTCTAACGGTAATAGAGCGTAATAACATCAAGTTGATGAACATCCACTTGAACAATTCCATGTGATGTGAAAATTGAGGTTAAATTTGGATCAAGGATTGTCACTTTAAATTGTGATGTTATGATTCACTCTTGTCTCCATGCTCGACTGCACAGACGCGCAAGGAGTTCGAGGAGAAGGGGGAGTGGCCAGTGCCCACCAAACACTCGGAGGATGGTGTGTACAAGTTAAGCATTGACTTTTTGCGCGAGGCAGGGAATCACTGTCTACTCCAGGGTCCCATCCCCATCACCTGTCCCGTGCGGCTCATTCATGGGCTGAAAGACGAGGACGTCCCCTGGCACATCTCCATGCAAGTTGCTGAGCGCGTTCTCAGCCCCGACGTGGACGTCATCCTTCGAAGACACGGCCAGCACCGCATGTCTGAGAAGGATGACATCAAGCTCATGGTCTACACCATTGACGATCTCATAGACAAGTTAACGACTTTGGTGTGAGTGTGTGATGGAGGGGTTTGGTGAGTTGGGAGGGCGGAAAGACTTTGTGTGCTGGGAAGGAAACCCTATAAGGGAATCACCAAAAATGGCAATGTTCATGTTTCTTTGCCAAATTTGATCTTTTATCGTCTTCATTGTCCTCCCCTTATTTTTGAAAAACATGACGTTACAGTGTAGATTCTGTTCAAGGGGACCTCACCTGTTGTTTGGTCCTTTCTATCTTCAGGTTGCATAACTAATTGCATTTATTATGTTTATCGTTGTTTTGCTCAGTCTTTAATAGGTCTGTGACTGCTGCTTGTCTCTCCCTCTGTTTCCACTGTTTCTGTCTGTTTTTCTGTTATAGTAAGTAGGCCAATAGTTTTTTCGTGCCTTGTAGAGTCACTTTCCACATGTTTTGGCCAATAAAATCTCTGCACATAAGTGCAGCTGTCAGCGTGACATTAACGCACAGTAACCACCGCACACTGTCAATATTAGCCGCCTGCAACCAACAACTACCTGTACAAACGAAAGTATTAATGTTAAGATTTGTTTCTTTTTGTCCTGCGAAGGAGGTCTAACAGTAGGAGAGGGTAACAGTAGGTTGATCAGCCACTCCCATAATTCCATAGTCATTGTCATGTGATACAGGACTGTTGCATCATTTTCCTGGGAGTGTCAGGTCAGATACAATTAATGAACAATCCTACGAGCAGATGCTCATGAAAACTTAATATCGATTGAATGCAAGAATAACATCATGGAAAATGGATGTAAAAATCTGATCTGTTTTTTTAAAGTAAGGTGAAGTTACTGATAATCACCTTAAGGCAGTTGATAGTGAGATATTGTATATCGATGCTGCATATACAAATAAACATGACAAGGGCCATATTACATATGTTTTACAGAATTTCCATTCCTTAATTAGGCTTTAACACAAATTAACATGGCTACTAAGCAGAGGAGATCGGGTTTCTGAGTCAGGAAGTATATGTAACACAACCCCAGATGTAAATGATGAAGCAGCACTGATCAATGAGTAGAAATATTAAGGTTCTGCATCCATTTCTGCTTCATTTTACTGAAACATTCTGCGACTCTAATACCTGTTGGCCTTTAGCTATAGAGAGGCCGGCTGCACTGGAGCCACCAGTCTGTTGATTAACGTGTAATTGGCTGCTAGCTGGCTTATGCTCAATGGGGCGAAACCAACGAGTTCCACTCTGCTCGGCTGAGTGCAGCCCTGACCTTTCTCTTATGGTGGAACCAGGCAATTAGTCGTCTTTATGTCAAAGCCCATACCTAAGAAAATTATTTTCTGAAGCATACGCCTGCATGGCTGGTGTGAGGCACCACGCGGCATTGACGGTCCGGATGCATGGAATGAGGAAAAAGAAATACATTCATGGCTGACGGCCATTGTCAGCTACCAAATGCTTTGTAGTTGTGTTGTTTCCTGCTCCCTAACGGGCCGTGTTACATATTGTCCGTTCTGAACCGCAGTGTTCCGTAGGCAGCATTGTGTCTGAACACGTACCCACAAAAGAAAAACTTAATTCAATAAAGGAAGACAGATGGCACTCATTATTGAAACTACCAGCGGCAGGGTGTAACACACAGCGAGCTTTTGCTTCTGGCTTGTGCTGTAGCGTGACACAAAGTGATGGAGCAAAGAGTAACCTGCTGGTTTGAGCTATTGTAATTTTTAACCTATGTTTGTCTTGGAGAAGCTGCATTTTTATTTGTTGATTACTTTCTGGAAGGTTTCAGCTTGCAGGTTTTTCTTGTGGTCTTATTATACAATATGTAAGTCAGAACAAAAGGATGATATAATTGCCATTTTATCATTGCCCTGATTAATAATTAACTATACTGATCAACGTTTTTGACACATGTTCCATGTAAATAAAGCCAACTTCCTTCAGAGTTCTGTACTCAATCCACATACCAGTCCAGATGTTCAACGGAACTTTGTTGAAAACTTGTCACGCAGATCTCCAGCAGGTGGCGGTGATGCAAAAATAGGTTCGTTCGCCCGTCGCTGATGAGCAAGTAGAGCAAGAAAACTTGCGGAGAGATCAGGAGTCTCATGACAAGTTAAGAGATGACTTTCTCAAATTTAAGATGTTGTCAATAACTTCATACCTGTAGGAATCATGGCCAACAGGGGTCACACAGAGGAAAACCCCCTTTTTTTATCATCTTTGGGTCTCTTGGGGACGCCAGATAAACAAAGCAGACTGAGCTGAGATCGCTTGTGTCATTCACTCACTAATCCAGTAGGGGGCGGTAATGGACCAATAACGAGAGGTGCTGCACAACAAAGTGAAGTGAGAGAGGAAAGGGAATACAATTCAATTACTTTGACATGTATTCAGTAAGGCTTTAAATTAGAATATTAACCAAATTGGAGTAGTCCACGATTCCTAAACTTCCTGTCACAATTTCTGACCTAACTCAAAAAGGTTTGAACTGTCCTCAGAGGAAAACATCTAATACTTCCTTTGTCTTTCTTTATTGCAGCAGCGCTCGGGTTAGAACCGAAAAAGAAAGTAACTTGGCTCATAAACAAACACACAGTAAAAAAAAAACATAAAAGTGAGCAAACCCTGAAGTCAACTAACAAGTTGGCACTTCCCTGTTTTGCCTGCAGTGTGTTCCTTTTCCTGTTCCACTCCTAGTACTACAAGTATTACTACCACTGCTACTATTTGTTAAACACCTTGCTGCCTTTTATGCATTCTCCTTTTGTCATCATTCAATTGAATGCTTTATACTGCCATGGATGACTGGATGGATGATTCCTTCAAATTAAGGTCACAACTATGCCCAGAAGCATAAATATTATGTTATGTTATGTAATTTCCGAATGCTACTTATTGTGTATTTTTAAACCGTGTTACTAAATCCAACTCAGTACTCCTTTAACTAATGGGGGCCCTGGGCAGAGAGCTGCCTTGGCTTCCTATCGAGTCCGCCCCTGCTGAATGTGCAGTTGTAGTCACTGTCCGTCGCATTCAGCGTTGTGAGGGAGTCTCTGGGGACCCCTCCTGGAAGAGCTGGCGTATAAAAGCAGTGAGTCACCCCCTCCCGGACAAACGGAGCTCTACTCTGGCCGGACGCGCCTGTGCCGCTTTATGGATGCTTCAGCAGCTCAGCATCCTCAGTCCTGCAGCGCTCAGCGGATTTAACGGCACCGACCTGCTCTTTGTAAGTCATCCAGCCCGCAGCCCGTCAAACTGACCGGACCGCACGGCTCATTAGGTACGGGGTGAACGCGTCCGGTGTGAAGCTGCAGTATGTTTGGGGAGATTTGTGTGTGTGTGTGTGTGTGTGCTTGCGTGCGTAAAACATTGTTGTCATTTGGCGAGGTTAACGCGTCGGAGTGCTGCGTCCTAACATTTGACGGCGGGATGACTTTGTTCCAAACGTAGGACGAATATTGACCTGCGTCACAAAATCAATATCAAATGTCAGAATTACATCTCTCACGTAGAATGACGTCATATTAATTAGGCTAAATATAGAACAGTTCTGCGTTTTATGGCTGCACGTTTTGTAAAGTGGGAAAACTACTTTGGACTCAACGGTTCCCTCTGGATGTGCGTTATTATTATTATTTTATATTATATGTGAGTTTGCAGATGCAGAAAGCAGGCTTGGTTGTTTCCATGGTAATAAGTGGGCTTGTCCCTGCTCGGGACAGCAGCCAAGGACCACACCCTTCGCTGCTACTGTCTCTAGGGGGGATGCTGAGCTGAGGGATACAGGTGCTGCTGTAACAAAGATACGGGACAGATTAAGGACAGTGCTCGGACATTAGAATGATTAACAGGGGTGAAAACTCAGAAAAGTATTCATAATGTCATGTAACGTGACACGATTTTGTCTTTGCAGGGTCACTGTACACCGCTGTAGAGCGTTAGGAGAGCCGCCATGGCGAACCGAGGGCCCAGTTACGGACTGAGCAGAGAAGTGCAGGACAAGATCGACCAGAAGTACGACCCAGACCTGGAGCTGCGGCTGGTGGACTGGATAGTAGCTCAGTGTGGAGGAAACCTGGAGAGACCGCAGGCCGGCAAACAGAACTTCCAGAAATGGCTGGTGGATGGAACAGTGAGTGCTTAAAATAGAAGTGACTGAATAATGAAAGATGAAACATAATAAATGTATCAACTCTGGCATTTATAAGACGTTCCAGGAAGAATAGTGGATCGCAGAATAACTTGTGGAATATTGTAACACTGATCAGTGATAGCAGCCGGTGTGTTTGACGGTGAATTATCATGCTGGGATGTTTAGTGCACTCATCCAATTTGCTGTCCTCCCTTCCCCCCAGATTCTCTGTAGGCTTATAAACAGCCTGTATCCCAGGGGGAAGGAACCCATCAAGAAGATTCCAGAGACTCAGATGGCCTTCAAACAAATGGAGAAGATCTCTCAGTTTCTTCAGGCAGCAGAAGCCTACGGAGTCACAACCACTGACATCTTTCAAACTGTGGATCTATGGGAAGGTGAAGAATCTCAAAAACGACTTCTGACGGTCTTGTTGAGCACCGTCGTATGTTCCGTGGGCAGTTCATACAGTTCTGTCTGACGTGGAGATTGTGTTGTTGTGCTACAGGGAAGGACATGGCAGCAGTGCAGAGAACTCTCATGGCTCTGGGGAGCGTGGCTGTCACGAAGGACGACGGCCACTACAGAGGCGACCGGGACTGGTTCCACAGGTAAGGTCACGGAAAAGCAGAATTTCTTCACATTCGTGTATTCACGATCCTTCACACTCCTCTTCATCACCGTGTACATTTGACGTCGCAGGAAAGCCCAGGGAAACCGACGGGAATTCACCGAGGAGCAGCTGCGCCAAGGCCAGAGTTTGATCGGCCTGCAGATGGGCAGCAACCGTGGGGCTTCTCAAGCCGGCATGACCGGCTACGGCATGCACCGGCAGATCATGTAGACCACTTACCCCCCACCCACCCCTTCCGAGCTTCCGAGACGTTCTAAGTATGACACCAAATATTTTAGCCCTTAAACCTTCATATCTTCCATATCACTTCTTCTGCCGTTGCACTTGATTTCCCTGCAACTGCTGTTTCCTGGAAATTCTCACCACCACTCTAACAGAGATATTAAATGATGAAGGTTTGATTCATCATGCTCCTCCTCCTCCTCCTCCTCCTCCTCCTCCTCCTCTCTCTCTTTT
>OMNV01016216.1:4479-31861 GCA_900303265.1 Brotula barbata | reverse complement strand
TTTTCCTTTGGCCACACGTCCTCCTCACACTTGAAAGGTTATCTCATTTGCTTTCATCTCCAAACGATCACTTATCGTGGCTCGTCATTAAGATCAAGTTAGTATTGCAAAGAACTCAAAAGATTGAAATCTTGCCAAGTAAGCCATCTGTGTTCGACTCACGTTAAAGAAATGTAGCAGGAATACTGTAAGCTCGTGTTACAGCATGTTGAATGCCATTTTTTTTTTGTATTTACATATAATTTCATTTATATTTATCACTGGTTTTTAGGACAATGTGTTGCTGTGCAAATGTTTAGCCTTAAGTCTAATGATGTAATGATGTCTCTGCTATCTTGTCTGAAGGACTTGTTGCAGTATCCTCTGTAACCAAATCAACCTCACGTTGTGCCTGGTTATGGGACTACAGAGACTGTTTGCATATATTGGCCTCAAATTGTAAATGGGTTTCTTTCCTCCTTGGCTGTGCGCTTGTCATCTGTTTGTTGTGTTACATATTTGTCTTTTCTGTGTAAATCCATGTGCAGTAGCCAACGTGTATGACAGTGACGTTACCATTTCAGGTGTCCGGTAAAAAGACATTGCTTCAGCGTGCACTTGTATGTATTGCCATGTTTATATTTTGAAATATATTTATATCTGGAGGCTTATGTGGAAAGAAATAAAGGATCGAAACACATTTCTGTGTTCATATTTTGTGTCATGCACGGGCTGATGCATCATGGGAGCTCGGAGGTGAGGGGCGTAGCCAGTGATTTATGCATTTGGCTCTTTCATTATATTAGTTGCATTTCACCCCCTCTCTCGCTCCCATCCCTCATGCCTCTCCCACAACTATACGCAATCTAATAAAGGGCGAGCAGCATTCGTACGAGCATCCAGAGAGTCCAGACTCATGCCAGAAAGCTTTCACCTTGCTGAATCGACCTTGAGCGCGGTATTAAATCTGTGCCTCCTCCAGGGCTGCTCAGGCACTTAAAACATAGCTGCAAAGTTTTTGGCATTCACAGAATACCGGATTATCTCCAAAATTGGCATAAATAGTTCTTCCAAAATCCTAACAATCCATTTCGTGCGCTCAGGAAATCGTTGTGATACTCACGCCGCATTTATCTTCCACTGTAGTTCCAAACAAATTCCATAACTGCCCTCTGTAAACATGGATATAAAGGATTCAAAGGCTTCCTGTGTTTACCAAACTGTTAAATGTCTGAGGGATGCTCTCCTTGAGAATAGGAGGGTGTTGCCTAAAATAAATATTTGCCTTCTCGAAGGTATTCTAATGAGGTTGGGCTGGGCTTCAAAAGGTCAAATTTTATGGTAATACAGTTCATGGGTCAGCTGTTAGTGAATAGTGGCATTTAAAAGAGCACGTATGAGAAAAGCATGCATGAATTAACATTTCAATTTGTTATTGGTGACCAGTAACTAACCTGAAACTGTTTAAGTGTTGCCCTTTAGATATAAAAAAAAAAACAACGGTTGATGTTATTCTAAGACATTTGCGATGTTCCCATGTTTAATTGCTCTGTGAGTTTAATGTAGGATTACAGAGCGACTGTGTGTTTGCTTGGCTTTGATTTATTTTGCTTTGTTGTCTCCATGAAAGGCAGCCGTGGAGAAACCGCTCGCATGTGTGGCGTCCGCGTTACTTGGGAGTCTGAGCTTATTATTAGACAGGAGAAGCATCTCGAGCAGCGCAGGTGATGTGTAACTTACAGGGTCGGACTCAATAAGTAAACCACAAACACTCAGGCCAATGGAATCGGTGGGCCGAGGTCACTGTCGTCCAAAGTTCTTGTGCAGTTGTCCGCCGTCAAGATATATTGGCACATGTGCCCGTAAGACCAGGACATGTGGTTATGAGGTCAACTATGCACGGCCTTGCATTTCTTTTGACATAAAAATTTCGCAGAGGTTATTCGCTTCGTGAGCCGAGCGCATCAACGATAATGCCGAAGATTAGGATTAGTTTTACTCTCCTGCTCCTCCTATTGGCTTTCAGGTGTGTTGCAATTGATGAAACCCCGAGCAAAGGCTGTGTGTGTGGACACCCCGGAATACCAGGAGACCCGGGACACAATGGCATGCCTGGCAGAGACGGGCGAGACGGACTCAGGGGTGAAAAGGGGGATAGGGGTGAGTAGGTTAAGTCCACCAATTAGTTTTGTTTTTATACAAATTCTAAGATTTTGAATAACAATTATTATTTCATTAATAAAAGGTGAAGTTGGTCCTGGTGGACTGGCAGGGAGGGATGGCCTCAAGGGAGACACAGGAGGGCCTGGTACGTGCGAATGTGTGATAGTTTCACCTGTTTTTCAGTATTTTGCGTCTCTATGGAACATCCTGGTGCTGAATATTAAACCCTGACACTGGAGAAGTTAGTTGAATTCAGTATTTGTGATTTACAGGTCCAGTTGGCTCAGTGGGGCTTAAAGGGAAGAGGGGGGATAATGGAGAACGTGGGCCTCCTGGAAAAATGGGGCCCCAAGGCGTTCAAGGGCCCCTTGGCACCAAAGGCAGTAAGGGAGAGCTTGGGCTGCCTGGACCACGGGGACCTACGGGAGAAGTGGGGCCGGTTGGTCCAGTGGGGCCAAAGGGGGAAATCGGCCTCAGAGGAGACAGGGGCATCCAAGGGCCCCTAGGACCCCCTGGGAGACAAGGGCCAAAAGGGGAAATTGGCGTTCCAGGTCATAAAGGCAACATTGGCTATCGTGGCGACAGAGGGACTCGGGGAGAAAAGGGCGACATGGGGGAGAAGGGAGATGCGTTCGTTCTGCCTATAAGCGCTTTCTCTGTCGGACTCACGGAGCACACGAAACTCCCAGCAGCCAATGCACCCATCCGGTTCGACAAGATTATCTACAACCAACAGAACCACTACGACCCACAGACTGGGCGGTTCACCTGCTCGGTGGCGGGCGCCTACTTCTTCACCTACCACATCACTGTGTTCTCCAGGAACGTGAAGGTGGCTCTGGTGAGGAACGGGGCAAAGATCATCCACACCACGGACAACTACCAGAGCGGTGAGGACCAGGCAGCAGGGGGCGCTGTGCTGCACCTGGACGTGGGGGACCGAGTGTGGCTGCAGGTGGCCGGACGGGAGCTCGCCAATGGGCTCTTTGCTGATGAGGATGATGACACCACCTTCTCCGGGTTCTTAATCTTTGGGACTTAGTTGAGACACGAATGAATCTTTTGTTGTGAAATGACTGGAGAATGATTCTGAATTCCATCATGGGCAAACTGGAATTACAGGTTAAATCTGTGCAATTTTACTCACCGTGTCTATCAAGTACAGCACTCACGTTTGTCACGTTCAGACTTTCCTTAATGGAAAACTGAGGTATTAAACAAGTCAAACGTGTCTTTTGTCCTTTTTTATTCCCAAAGGTATGTGTGTCTTTCATCCTGCCTGTCACCCATTGTCTTCTTGGTATTTTCGGGATGGGTGCGCAGAACAAAAATAGCGACACATGAACCGCCTTGGCATGATAAATGACACAACAAGAAGCACACGCAGTGACACACACAACACAACTGGAAGGTCCAGTCTTGCTGTCTTTTTTGTCTCTAGGAGCCGCAGGAAGTCTCTCCTCCTCTCAAATCTTTCCTTTTTTTTCATCAATGGAGGAGGCTTCCACCGTGGGCGTGGCTTCACTGTCACGGTCTTTATTCACGGCGTCGCGATTGGCTATCAGCGAAATGGTCACGTTGCGGTCAACCAGTCACGTTCATCGTGTACCCCAGAGGCCCCACCCCCTCGCAGACGCTGCAACAAGTGCATTGATGATGCTTGTCGGCTCAATTCAAGAAAGAGCTCTTTTAACTGCCACAACAAGCGGATTTACGAGCTTTTCTCCGTTAAATTTGGAAGAAAATTCACTAATCTTCGTTTAATGAGTGTGTTCAAGTGGCTACCAGCTTAATTTATTCACTCGGCGAAACCGAAATTAATACTAATCGAGTTTAGGTGTTAAAGTAGTGCGCTAGCTTAAGTTGCTAGCACGGTGAGTTGAAGGAGTCAGGAGCCATTTGTGTCAAGATGTTGCGGAGTTGGTAGTTCACCTGCGTTTGTTTCCGACATGTTTTCACGGTATTTCTTCGAGGAGACGTTTAGCCCTCAGGAGGATCGTGAAGAGATTGTGCGTCACCATGGCTGAAGTACCACAACAGCTGCTGTGTTGATGTGAGAATCGATCAGGAGGACATCAGCCACTATGAGCACGGTGAGCCTATGATCAATATTACTCACTCACACCCATCGGCCATCAAAATGTCTAATGAGACGGTGCAGTGATTGTTCTGGGCTGTACTGGGACCAGAGGGGGTTACTGTGGTGCATTACAGCGCCGGTTGTTATAGTGATGTGGGAGATGCCAGGCTGTGCAGGGACGAGGTGAAGGAGGGGACTGAGGGCTGCACCAACTACAAAGAGCTTTATGGCCAAAGCCTGTTAATTAATGCAGAAATAAATAAGCACTTTGGGTCCAAGAGTTCTCTTTACAAGCCTCGAAAAGTCTGCAGTGTAATCCCCTTTCATACATGCTGCAGTCTCAGAACTTATTAAAAGCTACACTTTTAGTAAGATTCTCGCCAATTGAGCAAACCTGGTGTCTGAATCATTCAGTTTAGGAGAGCGTTCCACAGGTCAGAGTCCTGTGTTTTATGGAATTCAATAAAATCTAAATTATAGAATATATTTCCTTGAATGCTGCGTTTCCTTTTTCTGTCACACCAAACAGAAACCAAAATACCAGGAGCTTTGTTTTGTAGTGTATTAAAAAAACATCGTAACCCTTCTTACAAGCTTAAGTAAGAGTTAGTCAGTCAATCAGTTATGCTGAATTATCAATGGGTTTCTAATGTGAAAAGTACCATTAAATGTATACGAAATAGTTCAAATTAGCCCAAAAGTGTAATTACTTCCCAATTTATTTCCTAAGGTTTGTAGGATTAATGAAACCAACAGTCTAAAGTCATTTTGGCGATTCACCTGACACCGGGATTGCCTATTTGTCTGCCACTGAAGTGATTTTTTAAGTGTCAGATATACTTAACTTAAATCCTTTTGAAAAATGAACTTGTAAAGTTCCAACGTCACAGGTGGAAAAAAGCTGAAAAGTTGTGGAAAGTTCTCTAGAATCACATTGCTTTTCCACGGGGAATCAAAACAGACTCATTTGCTTACCAGACACTTTAGTTTAGCTTTGTTTTTCTTTCCTCTATCTCTCCATTCAAATTTTGAGAGTGGATTTAGAGTGGATGTTGTGGAAAATGTTTATAGAGCTACAGAGTACCAAATCCAACCCAGGTTAAAATAAAGTATTGAAATTGTTGGTGGACGTTGATTGGAACGTCAACTGATAACGGCGTTGATTCGACATGGTGTAAACACAGATCCTGAAAGAAAGGTTGGTCCACTTATTTCTTCACGTGCTGACTCATTCATAAAAATCAGAGAAATAATCCAAGAGTCTGCATGATTGACTCTCCTGTCCATTGCGTCACTGTCATTAGACGGAGCTTATTTTCGCTGCTATTTTCAGGGCTGTGACACAGCGCCGATCAAACTACAAAAGGCTCTTTACCGGTGTTAAAGACGGTATTCATGATGCTTGTGCTCCCGTTTAAACGCTTTAAGAAGTGTAACGAGGGTATTTCCGCAGTAAAGCTGGACCATGTGAGGAAAGCTTGTGTTATCCCTGGTGGGAAACTTTAGATTCCGGTATCTCTGTGGCAGGTGGCAGCTCTTCAGAACCTTTCGGGTGTCTTGGACGTGGATAGAGCACCTTTTGGTCATTGTGGCACTGTTTGACTGTTGACAATGAGGCTCAGTGGTGTTTTGTCCTGGCTGGGCTCTGTACCCTGTGCGGTGTTGGATTTCTGGTTGGCTGTCTCTATGACAGTCCACAGCAGATCAAATGAGTGAGAGTGTGTCTGTTGGAGACTGGAGACACTCCCTACTTTGGCGTGCACTGGTACTTCCCACGCTCTACAGAAAGAGGCGTGGCTTCTCCCATCCTGCCACATCAAAAATGAGGAACTAGGTCACTGACTCTATCAACCAGGAATCTGTAAGGGCCATCTAGATGATTTGACGATAGAGTGCAAGTGGCAAGTGCAGCGACGGCACCTGACCCGGTGTGAAGCGACGACGGCTTCAAAAGGCTTCGCTTCAGCGACTGAACACAACTAGGCGGAATTGCATGCTTGACGCGAGACAACTCGTACTCCATTAGGTAACTTTATCAATGCAAGATTTATCACATTCACTGTCTCTATCTGCACTACTAAAAGTTCGCCAATGAAAATGGATCGCATGGCATGTAGGTCAGAACACGCTATTGTATGGTAAAGTGATCGAATCTGTTACATTGTGATGATCATACAAAGTATTCATCAGTTGGCTTTGTGAGTTTGAAGTTTTAATTTAGTAGTTTAGTCTTTATTTCAGTTAGAAACAGACTCTCAAACATACTTTGAGTTATTTGTATTTCTCAGTGCCCCAGGTGCAGTCTGTGAGGGGGAAATCTGTAAATTAGATGAATTAGATTAAATTTCATACCCTGACTGACCAACCATGGTAAGAGGAAGAACAACTTGAAGTCTTAAATCTTCTTAAGTTTTGATTCATGTTCTGTTTTGACAAATTAAAAAGGGCAGGATTTTGAAATGAAATAGAGGAAGAAGTAGTTATTTAGTTTTTGGTTAATACTGATATATCAGAGTGACTAAGCCTTAAATAAAGTAGTCACATGATAAGTTTATGACACTGCATTGAAGCCTCTATTATTATATTTTTAAGATAATCTCAAAATTTGAGCTTTTATTATCTCTCGTTTGTCCCTTTTCCACTCTTAATCAGGGTAGTGTATCCAGTTCAAGTTGCCCCCTGCAGGCCGTCATTGTGGGACTGCTTACAAGCCCCTGAGTGTCACTCTCAGTGGTTGCTGAGTAGCCCAGTTGTCCCGCTGATTAGTGCTATCATGTGTAGATGAAGCCGGTGCTGAACACGGACTGGTAAAGCTCTGTTAATCAGATTATTACTGGGATGGAAGAGAAACTGGGTACACAATAACACACACTCCCACTCCTGCACCCGGCTGCCTCGTACTGTATAGTTGGCTTGCCATTGGACGTGAAAACCCCTTCAGCATGTTTATGTTCACTCTTGGCATCTGTCCCAGTAAGAGACTTCCAACGTAGACTCCAAACCATTCTTTTGTTTTTTGTTTTCAACATGGATTCATACTTTTAAATACCAAAGTAGAAAAACAATCGATCAATAATTTTTTGGAAAATTACATGGTAAAAAATATTATTTTATTCGATTATTTTTTCATAAATGTAAAAATGGCAAACAATAGGAAATTTGAAGACACCTTGTGGGACTTTAGGGAGATGTTACTGCATTTTATAGACTGAAAACAGGAAGTAAATACTTGCACCATTGTACTTCGGTGTAGGTGTGTCAAACTTAATGATGGGCATAATAATTGGAATGAAGATCATTTTACATTTTCAAGCGAGCGCTTGCAATGGTTCGTTCCAGCCTCTAGTTCAGAGACTGCACTAAACCGCCAGCCTCTTCCTCAAAGCATTGTTTTGTGCTGTTTGAGAGCGTCTTTGGACGTACTTTTCCCTTAAAGCACTGTCTCAAACATCAACCCGATAATGGAACATGATTGCAAAACTTGCTTTACCTTAATACTTCCTGTCTGGCATTCTTTTTCACTTAATGCCCAGTTCATTTTGACCAAATTAGTTTGATCCCGTCCTCAGGCGCTGCAGAAGTAAACCACGCCCGTAGTTCACGAATCAGGCTCCCCTGTACATAACCACAGGAGTTTTATTTTCTTTCCAAACAAGATGAGAAGGGAGGCTACGGTTAAAATGCCTTCCCTCCTCTGTCCGTATGGGTGTGTGTTTGTGTGAAAATAAAAACAAGCATGCTCTTGTGCCCTATGAGAAAGGATGCCATAGCTAATTGTGTACATGAGGAGTGTGTTTTTGGAGAGCATGCTCTGGGAGTCAAATCTGGCTGTAGCTGGCTGCCATGCGTGGGGGGTGGGGTGAGCCCTCCCTTAGCTCTTAATTAACACTGGACCAGGACCCCAGAGCGCCGCTCCCATCCACGGCTTAGCTGGAGGAAGCCATAGAGCAAAGATCATGTAGAAAAGCTGAGTGCTGGACCAACATGGTGAGCTGCTCCAGGCGATAGGGCAAGATATTGTCATTTATGTAAGTAATGTCTGTCTCATTGTTTGATTGAATTTATCTATCTTTTTTGTTCGTTTTCTTTTTCAATTAAATACAAATAAAGTAAGTCACAAAAGAGTTTAAAATCTTTTGAGCTTGAATTTAGGAATTATTATTTACTTGAATTGATAGGCCTTAACAGACTGAACATTTAATGCATTTATGCTTGCTTGAGGAAATGACAATATGTCTCATAAACTAACAGCATTTGAATGGCTTATGTTACAGTGAAGTTATGGGAGGTAAAAGGATAATATTGCTGATATTTAAAGTATTTTTGTACTCTTGTGAAATGTATTCTGCACCTGAGACAGCTTGATTCTGACCAACCTCACCGCCAAGTAGTAGATTAGAAGATGCCAACTGGCCTATGACAGTTGGAGCCAAGTACTGGGAAAAGGCCTGGATGTGTTGAGGGAGAACAGCTGATAGCATGACATCATATTTCATAACAAAAATAAGGCATCCCAGCAGCAGAAATGTGTTCCCCATCTCCCATCTCTCTCCTTGGAAATGGAATAATTGATCTGTCTATTTTTCCAGCTGCCACTAACCGTAATTTCTCAGTGGCAGCGGAGGAGAAAGGACAAGAAAACAATTCAGCGTGGGCTTGAAAGAAGCACATTGTTGGTGAAGGGTGTTTACTGTCTGTCAGCGGCGGTGCTTGGCAGCGGTGGCTCTGTGTTTACATAAGTGCTCGGTGTGATGGAGTGAGGTGGTTGAAATGGCAGCAGATTCCACAGAGAGTCCGGCTGAGAAAGGCCATCTGTTGTAGGACACAGACAGCGACGTTGGCTGTGGGAGTGATCCAGGATTCATCCCCAACGTTACACCCACACACACACCCATAAAACACAGCATGCAACGGTTACGCAGCGCCTTCAGTCTGTGTAAGGGCTGAGTGATGTTGGTAATTTTTCTTGTTGAGTACAAAGGGAATTGATAATGTAATATTTCAAGTATCGCTGTCAGTGTTGCATATACTACCATTCTTTGGGTCATACGGGAAAAGTGACCACACGGCGTTGGCTTCCCCGACCGTCTGACCACATCACCAACAACGTCATCTGGACAAAACTGGGCAATTTACCGCATTAATCACAATGGGATTAGCAAGTTTCATTGCTTAGTCACGCTCACAAAGCCTCACTTCAAAGACTCAGCTGCCTTAGCCACTGCCCTGACATACACACACACACACACACACACACACACACACACACACACACACACAAATATAAAGCTGAACCTAGCACACTGCCCCAACCTGGGCCTCAGCTCTCCTTGAACATTGAAATATGGCACCAAGGACAAATCCATGTAGTGTTCTCAGTGAAAGATGGCTGATTCCTCAGGCTCCCACACACACACTCACATATACTCATCCTCAGTCTCTCTGTCTCTGTCTCTTTCCTTCATCTCTCTGTTCCTCCTTCACATTCAAACACAGAGGAGACTGTTCATGGAATGTAGAGTAAACATGCTTGCTCGCACCAGGTAATAATCACGTCCTTTTCTTCTCAGCAATTATATTTCATGACCTCCTTTGAAAAAAATCGTCCTGCAGCATTTTTTTTACTCTGACAGTTTTACTTTTGAACGTTCTCTTCCCATGTTATCTGAATTTTGTCACATCTGTTATTTCTCTTTATTTACTCTGCCATGATACAATGTATACTGGACGCTAATTTAATCTCTGATTTGCAGGTAGAGCAAAAGGACAGAGTCTTGTCTACAAGTGAAGACTCTCTATCTTGTCTCCAGAGCTCTAAAGCTGACCCACCGCCCCTGATCCGGGGCCGACCCCTCAGCAGCATATACCCCTTCCAGAGTCATGCTGAGAGAAGTGCAGGCCCGTGTCTGCTGTCTGGTTGTGTTGCCCAGGTCCAACCCGTGTCTTCATGTCTTCACTCTGATGAGAACGGGTTGAGTTGCATCAACTCCAATGCCTGGTCCCACCCTGTTGTAGGTGAACCCGATGGAAAACTCTACTCTTCCAGGATTATGAGGCTCTTTTCTAACTCAAGGAAAGGCTCTATTCCTTTTGATGGTCCCCCCTCCGTCAGCAGCAACCACAGCAACGGTGGAGCTCCGGCCTGGCCAGGGCTCTCGGGTCTGGGTGTCGTGGATTCCTTCAAAAAGCTCCGCTCCTCTGTGCTGCAAGGTATTCAGAGTAGAGGGGCAGCCATTAATGATGGAGAGGAAGCCCCTCATTCCAGTCAGGACATGGATAATGGTACAGTTGTGAAAAATGTGAATGCAAGCCACCAGTTAAACTTTGCAGAGAGATGCAGTGTGTCTAATGGAGTGAACTCAGGCCAGGAAATGGCCACAGTAAACCAGTATGCATCAGATTATGAGGACTATGAAGATGATGACAATGATGAAGGAGATGGTCCACAGAGGAATACTCGATTCTCAAGGAGTATCAGGAGAGCGTACGGAGCAGGACGCATCTCCTTATTTGACATGGGGGATGGGAAACAAGAAAGAAACGGCACAAAAGACGCTGCAGGCAGTCAGACACAGAGCAAGAAGTCAAATGTAAACGTCCAGACAGAGAGCGTGAATGTTAACACGAATGTTAAGGTGCTCAGCAGAAGCGCCGAGAACTTAAATCTATTTAAGACGCCATTCAGACGCAAAACCTCAGTTCCAATTCCTTTTACACCTCACCCAGACTCTGCAAGGACTAGCAGGTCAGATGGGACACCAAACATCCAGAGGACAGCCAGCGCCTCATCAGTGGACCTTCAGGGCCGCAGGTCTGGTCGCCTGAAAAGTCCCGTAAGAGCCAAGGAACAGATGCTGAAA
Source organism: Brotula barbata (assembly GCA_900303265.1). Taxonomy (NCBI): domain Eukaryota; kingdom Metazoa; phylum Chordata; class Actinopteri; order Ophidiiformes; family Ophidiidae; genus Brotula; species Brotula barbata. The sequence continues at coordinate 20,779 of OMNV01016216.1, read as the reverse complement.
CTAGTAGGCAGCATGAATGACCTAACGGGCCGGCGAATGCGAAGTCCCTCCCCCGGCCCCTCACCTACAACCCCTCTGTCACCCACGAGCCGTCTTCATGACAACTACTCACGTCGTTTGCCTTGTCTGCCAGCCAGTGAGCGGCAGCGCCGACCGTTACCCGCCAGTGCCCAGGTCGTGGACGGAAGCGCACAAAAGACACAAGCGTCTGTGGAACACACCCCAATAATTCATCCGCATCCTGAATTTGAAGCCAACACACTCCAGCACCACGCCCTTATCAGTCCAGGTTGTACAGAGACCCAGGAGCCAGCAGCACAGATTCCCAGCACAATAAATGACCAGGTAGAAAGAACAGGACTCAACCTGAAGGACTCTTTGGATCAGACTGAGGTCACATTGCTACCAAATGAGGTAAGAAAATAGCTACAGGGCATGTGCGGACAGATTAATCCAGATTCTCTGTCTTTGCCTTTCTGCTCACTGCCACTGCAAATGTAGATGTTCTGATAAACCATGTGGCCAAACGTGTGTAACATGACAGTGATTAAATCAAACCAGGTTGTTACCTTTGCAATGCAGCTGGTGTGGCTGCAGTGCACACCTAAAAGAATAGAAGCAATGAATGGGAAATCATTATGCAGCAGGGTTTATGTAAGGACTCAAAGGGGAACAGAACACTGAAAGACAAAGGAAAGATTGGATGTCATCCTTATCAAGCAGAGCAGCGTGATCATTAACAGCTGATCGTCCAATTGAATGGCATTGACCCTTATCTGTGGAAATGAAACACACCACACCTCTCAGTAGTGATTCTTTAAAGTGATCTTTGAAGCTGGCACGATTCCTTCCAACGCAGATAAATATTAATGCTTACGTGGTACTTTGCCAGTAGCACGTTTTTTGCATAAAAACGGAGCCCCGGATGACCTTTAGCCCTTATCAGCCTCAAACAAAGCATGGTAAATTCAATAAGTGATAAATAACAGGCACAGCTATCTATAATTCTGCCATACGGGCTTGTCTGTGGTATTTGACCTTAGTTTGTGAAATGCTAACCTCTGCTTAAACTGGATCACATGATGAGGCCAGCTGTGCTGCCAAGCACGCCGAAGGAGCTGACTTAGGGTTAATGATTAGGCTTTGTTTATGATTAGTGGCCTTTGCGCAGAAAAAGGCTCCATAGTCCTGTTTCTGAGGTGGGCTGGGAGTAAGAACTGCCCACCAAAGCCTGTCCTCTCCCTGCTGGCTTTCCGCCCTCTGGCAACAGCCCTCTGGATCAAAGTCCAGGACTACATGCACTGGGCCCAGGATAGCCAGCAACACACCACTGGTTAGGCAGGGCCATGAGCACACTTGATATAGTAACGTGTGTTTTAATCAAAACAACAGCTATAATTTAATTTAGCCAGTAAAGACTAATGGGAATGAGAAGATTTGTTTACTTTGAAAACCAAACGACTGGAGGCGTTTACAGGAAAAATATTAAGACTTGGCCTTGGGGACAGAGGCCTGTGTTTGTGTTGTAGCACAATGGTGCTCATCCACTGTGTGCCTCTTCAGTGTATATTCAGGAGACCGGAGCCAGACCAAGAAAACCAGGAGGTGAGGTTTGATATCACTGGCTGAACCAAACTACTTTAGTTTGTACGTCAATTTCCAAATGAGTAACCTTTAGCCAATATTTGAGCACTGAGCATACAAAACTGGCAGACATACATCCAGTCCGATCCGATAACATTTAATTGTGAAATATTTTGTGCTATTTCTGCCTCTGCTCCTGTTTGAATTTGATAAGCCTGTGGGTTGGTTGTTTTCATATATGGAGCCAGTCACTGTGTGAACTAAATTTTTTCTGGTGATAACAAAGTTTCTCATGAGAATCCTGATAAAGTTCGTTGAAAGACTTTCACTTTATTCCTCTGGTTCTTCCTTCACACCACATAAGTGAGCTGTTCTAACTTTGCACTCTCATGACGTCAACAAAACATTTTGCTCGGTTTCTGATTAACAGACGTTCTCACTTGTAGACATTCTGTTCTCGAGCTGCGCCGTAGCAGGCCATCGAACAAGAATGTCAACATCAATGGCCTCACTGTCCTTTCGCCTTTAGGCTACCTCAGAACAACAGAGACGAGAAGCACTTCCCCAAGCAGAGGAAGTGTCTCCCCTGGACAGCAGCACTCCGCCTCTCTCCCCGATAAGTCTCTCAGATTCATCCACATCGCCCACAGATGCTTCCACAGACACATCCTTCGTCAAGCCCAGGAGGAGGTCGGGCCGACCGAGACCACGACCGATCTCTGACTACGGTCAGCTGGTTTCCAGGAAGTACTCGATTCCAGAGGAAGTGGCAGAACTGAACACTGAAGAAAGGACGGCAAACAGAGCGGTGAATAAGGAGGGCAGCAGTAAAGACAGATCTGAGAGGGGAGACAACTGCAGCGTGAACGGCGACGGTCACGGCAATAGGCAACGTCCTCTGTCCGTAATAGGAGGCGTGGATCTGTTCGCTCCTGATGCTGAGGAGAAGGAGGACCGCCAGCCATCTGTAAGCATTTACAGTTAGATGGATGATGTGTAGAGTGATTGGGCCCACGGCTGTAGAATTTATATCTATAAATATAGACTAATATATTCTTCACAGTTTTAGTACAGAAAAGGAGAACTCACACAGAACAGGTTAACAAGAGCTTAAAATAATATGTGAATAAAGATCCTTCATCCAAATAATGTAGGTGGTGTTATTTTGGTTTAACAGTGAGTCATGTCGTAGCCGTTGAATGCCGGAGCATTGAGCTTTTCTTAAATCCCCAAATCGCCCCCCTCTTCCCTTCCACAGCCTTTATCCCGACCCCCCATTCCCTCCCACCAAGTGCCCCCATACAGAGCCGTGTCTGCCAGATTTCGCCCCTCTGCACTCTCCCAGAGCACCCCCATTGGACTGGATCGCGTTGGAAGGCGCAGGCTGCACAGAGTGCTCAGCGGTGAGAACCGAGGTTGTGTTTGTATTGGATGAGGAGAGACGAGGTCAAAGACGTCGCTAAGTCTTGAATTTATTTGTTGATCATTTAAAGATCTTCAGCTCCATACATATTCTCACCCCCGTGTGTGTGTGTACGTGTGTGTGTGTGTGTGTTGTGTGTGTGTTGCAGATGGAGTGTCTGAGTGCACATCAACACTGGATGACAGTGTGAGTGAAGAGGAGGGCAGCTTTGATGAGCTCACAGATGTCACACCCTATCTGCAGCCGGGGGTGGAGCTCTCTGTGCTCAACGAGGTGAGTCTGAAGAGAGGAACTTTCACTCGTCACGTCTCTACGTGGTCTTCGTGCAGAATGTTTTCTGATTTACGACGCAGCCTTCAGCTTGTCCTACGTGTGCCTTGTAATCAGCCATGAAAATTCATTTGCATGTATGTTTGTATGTTGTCAAGCCGTTTAGCAGCGATTTGGCACAGCTTTGGCCACAGTTCAGCCCAGCAGACCATCCTGCATGTTGAACATGTGCTTACCTGGCACATAATTGTGTCTTTATCTTATCAATGTGTGTTTATGTAATGTGCTGCTTAGTGGATAAGCTCCGGCCATGCGGTGTATGCTGAGGCGCTCTGGGACCATGTGACTATGGAGGAGCAGGAGCTGGCCTTTAAGGCCGGAGATGTGATCCGCGTCCTGGATGCCTCGCATAAGGACTGGTGGTGGGGCAGGGGGACCGACAGAGAGGCCTGGTTCCCCTCCTGCTTTGTGAGGGTAAGTGGACAGCCTGACCTGTGGATCTGACACATGTTTGCTTTCCAACACAACAGGAGAGATCAGCAAACTGGCTCGGCTCCAGACTAGCAGTACTCACTTCTTAACACTGTGTGTGGAAGAGTTTAGACCTCGGAGCGTCAAGTGGTTTCTGTGGTTACTAGTTCTGACTGACAGTTGAGTCTTAATTAGGCAAGCTGTGGTAACCATGGTAAGAAGGTTTGATTGGCAGATGGGCGTCTGCTGTGTAATTGCTCATAGCTGTGTGAGTGTTGACCATCAAGAGCTGGTTAAACTTGCACATGATGTTACCATAGTGACATAGAGTAGTTTGGGTACATTCCTAATTTAAGTTGTTATCTTCCGCCTTTTGGAAATGATTAATCTATGAATAGAACATTTATTTTTTTACAGATTCACATCAGATTAGACAAAAGCATCCTATTCAAACATCTTATTTGTTTTGTTGTCTTAGTTTATAGTTCAAATTGAAATTAGTGAAAAAAAAAAAAAGAAAACTGTTCACACAAAACACTGACTTGAAATTGGCCATTGGCATGTTATCAGACTCGGTGTCCCACTCTGTGTGTGTTTAAGGTGCGAGTGAACCAGGAGGACTCGAGTGGGGAGAGCTTGGAGAGTGTAGCAGACCAGGAAGATCCGGCGCCCAGGGACACACACAACACCCAACACAGGGAGCAGATGAGAGCGAATGTGATCCAAGAAATCATGAATACTGAACGCATCTACATCAAACACCTCAAAGACATCTGTGAGGTACAGGCTCACTCGGATTACATCCAATGATCTACATTTGTCTTCTGTGACATGAAAAGACCAAAAGGCATCTTTTGAACTTTTGAAAGCCGCCCTCAGGCTCCACCTGTTGGACAGTCTTTGAACTGTCTCCAATATTCATCATTGGTTTTGTGTCCCTCAGGGTTACATCCGTCAGTGCCGCAAACACCCAGATATGTTCACAGAGCCGCAGCTGAAGACCATCTTCAGCAACATCGAAGACATCTACAGATTCCAGAGGCAGTTCGTCCGAGACCTGGAGAAGAAGTACCACAAAGACCAACCGCACCTCAGTGAAATTGGTGCTTGCTTTCTCTTGCAGGTAATGGTCTCACACACAGGCTTTATTTGCTTAGGTAACGTTCACTGTAATTTAAATATTGATTAAATGGTTCTTCTTCCACAGGGGGAGGGCTTCTCTATCTACTCTGAGTACTGTAACACTCATCCAGCAGCCTGTGCTGAGCTGCAGCGCCTCATGAAGTTGGGTCGATATAAACATTTCTTTGAGGCCTGTCGACTCCTCCAGCAGATGATTGACATTTCTATAGCTGGTTTCTTACTCACACCCGTCCAGAAGATCTGCAAATACCCGCTGCAGCTTGGAGAGCTGCTCAAGTACACCCCCAAAGACCACAGGTAGGATTCAGTGTTTGAAACGGAAGCAGAGACGCTCTGACTGAGAATTGTCCGTTGAGCAGTCCTTGTGTTTCTGTGATCGCAGCGATTACAGTGGAGTGAGCGAAGCTTATGAGGCTATGAAGAATGTGGCCAGTCTGATAAACGAGAGCAAGAGAAGGCTGGAGAGTGTGGACACCATCGCCCACTGGCAGGTTGCCATTCTACACTGGGAGGTGATGATGACTACTGAACACGACTCAAACATTTATTCCACTTATTGATTATAGTCATCTACATATTTCATAGTCTTAAGTAAATAATATTGATTGTGTGTTTGTATCTGTCGGTCTGTCGTTGCAGGGACCTGACGTCCTGGAGCTCAGCTCAGAGCTGATCCACTCTGGCGAACTGACTCGAATCGTCCGTCAGGGTAAAATGCAGCAGCGCAGCTTCTTCTTGTTTGACCACCAGTTGGTCTTCTGCAAAAAAGACGTCCTGCGCAGAGACTTGCTCCACTATCGCGGACGGCTGGACATGGACCAGACCGAGGTGGTGGACGTGCCTGATGGGAGGGTCCAAGACCTGGGCCTGACCCTGAAGAACGCTCTGCGCCTGAGACACACATCCACTCTGGAAAGTGTGTGTGTGTTGTGCTGCAGGAAAGCTCAAGACAAGCAGAGGTGGTTGGAGGCCTTTGACAAGGAGAGACGCAGGGTCAAGGAGGACCAGGAGATGGGTGAGTACCCCTTAAATATCTACTCATGCTAGATGTCCAAATAAAACATGAACAGGTTAAAAAGTTTGTCTTCTATCATGACAGGAATGGAGATCAGTGAAGAGCAACGAAAACAGGCCATCGTTAATGCCAGAAGAGCCAAACAGGGGAAGATTAAATGTAAAGAATTCGTCATCACTTTTATATTTTTTTAATGCTTAAATGATCTCATTTTTTGAAAAAATATTGATTATGTCGTGTTTGTTCACTTTTAGCCATTGGTTACTCTGGTTCCATGCCGCCGCACCACCAAACCCTTCACCCCCTTCACCAGCGTCACGTCACCATTCCCACCAGTGTGCCTCAACAGCAGGTGTTTTCGCTGGCCGAGCCTCCCAAACGAAAGCCTTACCATCTGTTCTACAGTATCACCCGGAATGCCTTTTTCAGGAAATGAGGCCTTGCTCCTGTTTCTTTCTTTCTTTCTTTTTTTTTTTGCAGTGCCTTTTCAGAGCACTGAAACCATTCTGAAGACTCAAAGAACACTTTATATTTTTTTCTTGTATTTTTTTTTTTCCTGTGAATGTATTGTCATCTTTGTTTTTGGTGCCTTTTGTCTCTTGTTGTCTGTTTTTGTTGCATATTGAAGTACACTGCCAGCAGCTTGGAGGGAGCATCATAGAGGAGTTCAACTACGGACTCCCTCCGTGTTGTCGGCACGTTAATGATGCTGCTTATAAACTCACGTGCTATACGTACTTATTCTAGCTGAAGGATTTTTTAAAATGTTAATTATGACAACGATGTATCTTCAGCTTTTATGTTGACGTACTTACATGGTTTTAGTTTATTTCACAAAGGCTGGACCCTTTTTTTTTGTGTAAAACTGCGAGTCTGTCAGCTCGGAGCACAAAATGGCTGAGGAGTAGTCAGCTGACGCACTCACCTGTTAACGCTGTAAATAAAACTCTTGTACAAACGTAACCAAATGAGAATGAAGTCATTTTAAAAGCTCTCTGTTTGTTGTACATCCAACTCGGCCTGTGTTTCTTTCTTGTCACTGAGCAAACAGATGTCTTTGTCCCTTAGGGAGGAATGTAGAATATGAGTTCTTGTGAATTTGATGGGAAACAGAGATAGAGTTTAATGAATGAAACCTAAGACACAGGGCTGGAGGAGGTACGTTGCCATGAGTAAGGTCCCCGTTTCCCCACTGCTCGCCTGTGCTGAAGGATCTGGTTTCACACACCTGCTGGCTGAGCATCTGGGACTGCGTGGACGAACACTTCTACCTCTTTCTGATGTTTCTGTGAACCAGGTTTTGTTTTGAAGCAAAGAGAATGGATCTTCAAAAGCCGAACTGAGGATGGACACCTCATGTGATTTCTCTGACATTGGCTCAGACTGCGGGGGAAGCAATCAGACAAGCGGAGGTGGTGATGCATGTCACCTGGACTCTACCTGTGTAAGTAAAATATATCCATTCATACTCTAAAATCACTCCAAACAGTGTAATTCAAACTAAATCTGTTGATTTCAGTCTTAAGTTTTGAGTTGTAAAATAGAAAATAGAATATTTTTCTGTGAATCTATACTCTTATCTCATGGAGTATTAAGTGCCTCTTGCACAGTATGGGATGACACTGAATAAATAATGTATGTGCAGTGGGTAACTCAATGAGTGCAGAGTGATACAACTGACGGGGGTTTGGTTGCTTTCAGGATTTCTCAGAAATTACCAATATTCATTTAGCACATAATCCAATGGCAGAACTTCAGGCGTTTTTTTTCATAACCACTGTGGTGCACGGTGACTGAGCCAATAGATCAATATTGGTTAACCAACTGTTATATACACTATCTGACATGACCTTGGTGTCTCCAGCAACGCATTTGATGACCACACAATCCTCAAAGAGCGTGACACACATATTGAGAACCCTCCACATTTTCTCAACAACTCCTTTGTCTCCACGCTAAATCCCCCAGGCTCAGTTATGCACGGATGGACACGTATTTGTTCTTTCCATATCACTTGAGAGTCATTTACCACATTCCTGATGGCGTCGGCGTGGATTGACCCCCACCACTTGAAAGGGCAAATGAGATGGATTGCTGCTGTTAATGTACTGGCATTTGTATTTATATCCGTATAATGGTGCTCCCTCTCCCGCTGCAGATTGGAGATGTGTCTATAGAGGTGGCCACAGTGGACCACTCGCTTCAGAAGCTGTGCAATAAGTACAAGAGGCGCAAACGGAAGACCAAGACCAAGACCAGGACCTGGAAGACTACATGGTCCCGGATACTGAACATCCCATACCTTGCTGTCATTGTGTCAGCCGTGGTGCTCGTATTGGTGATTATCACGTGGTCGCTGCTGTGGTTGTTTATCTGTAAGTCTGTATGACACGGCTAAGTGCAAATCAAATTGCATCCACAATTCTTGGTGCATTCATATTATTATTGTTATTACTATTATTATTATTAGTAGTAGTAGTAGTAGTAGTAGTAGTATGGATTTTTGATACTTCATGCCATTATCTCATGAATGAATGAATCTATTGTAACACCGTAAGAGGACATGATAGACTCAAAAGCTTGTTTTGGTTATCATTTAATTTCCTCAGTTCGCAGAGAAAGCAACAATGGAATGTTTTTTGCCGGGATGTTCCGTGTTGCCAATGTGGAGTTTATCCCAGAGTACCGCCAGGCAGATTCCCATGAGTTTGTAGGCATGGCAACCAAAATCCAACATGTGGTATGTTTGTCATGTTATTACTGACATCAAGGTTTGTGCTCCGATCGAAGCCTGACTGACAGTTGATTTGTGCTCTGCCATAGATCAGCAATGTGTACAAGATGTCGTCTTTGTCTAAGCTCTACAAACAAACTGTCATTTCAGACCTGAGGTATGATCTCCTCTCACTCATCTTCGTATATCTTCATCACATGTAGGTATAGTTTGATGTAGTGCGTGTTCTGTCTGCAGTAACAACAATCAGGGCGGGGTGCAGGTGCATTTCTGGATGGTGTTTCAGGTCCCTCGTCTCAAGAGCCCATCAGTGTGTGAGGAGTGTGTAGGAATCATCCTCAGAGACTCTGTCCAGACCAGCGCGCTGAACAGGTCCTCTGTAGGCTACCTGCTGGGCCTTCCTGTGGATTTGGACTCCATCCTGGTCACAAGTGTGTGTGTGTGTGTGTGTGTGTCTCCTCAGTGTGTTTATCTGTGTGTGTTATATCAGACTGACTGTTGTGTCCTCTGCAGCTGCTCAGCGCTCAGATTACACATCAAGTGCAGCAGGTAGGATCAAACACCAACTGTAGGCAGAATGAAGCAACATTAATTATTCTAAATTAAAAATACCCATCCTTTATCCGTGTAAACGTGGACCGCTGTGTTATACGGCAATACACAGTATATCCAGACATGGAACGTATTACTTTAGTACAAATTGTGAGGTACAGCAGCATGCTTTTGACTTCACTACAGTATTAACATTCAAAACACGAGATCTTCTTTGTGCTGAAGCTAATACACGCAATCCATGAGGCATACTTGTACTTTGAATACATGAAATATAATGTTAAGAGTTGAGTAGTTCTCGTCAGATTGTCTGTGTTTTCTCCGCACAGGTTCACAGTGTGTGGATAAGATGTATGCCAACCTTCCTGGGGTGGAGGTGCCTTTAAACGTCTTCTCGTCGTGGACTGGTGTGAGTTGCCATGTTAAGCTGACTGCTTACCCAGGATCTCTGATCCGCCTGACCATCACCGCCTTCCATATTGAGCCCAGTGACTGTGTGAGAGATGCCCTGACAGTGTATGATGCACTGCTGCCCATGAGAGGGCGCATTCTCCACAGGTGAGTGTGTGGCAGGTTGAACAGAGGGGGACCAGCTTCGGTCCTTTTCTTTGACTGAATCAGCACTCGTGTTGTATTTGGCCGCACAAATAAACCTGACGTGGCTTAAAAACTTAACTTAACTTAAAAACTTTATTCCTGTGCTGCAGGCTTTGCACGCCCACTTCCAGCTTTCTCTCCCTGGTCTCTACCTCCAACTTCATGCTGCTGTCCCTCAGAATGACCAATGGCTTTAAGACCTTCAAAGGATACTTTCAGGCCATCGCTGAGGAATGTAAGACTTGTTTACCCGGTTGACCCCATATGTAATCTCCCATAAGATTTTCCGGTGGTGAAGTAGAATTGCTGAATCTGTTTGTCTCTGTCTGACAGTGTGTGTGTCTCATATTGACACCAAGTCACCATCTACCTTCAAATCTGGTCAGATCTTCAGCCCCTTTTACCCCAGCCTGATCCCCCCTCGATGCACTTGCACCTGGTGGTTTACGGTGGGACTTCTTCTAACTTAACCAGGGAGATTAAAGTATCACAGACACAGAGAACTTAGCACAGGATGCCTCAAAAATACACACACGCACACGCTGACGTGATTCACTTTGTCATAACAGCATTTTGTCTGTGTGGTAAAATCGCCAGAGACACTAAAAACTTTTAATTTAAATCATGCTTAAAAACTGAAATGTCAATCGATAAGTTTGACATCTGAGCACAAGATAGATTTGCACTTTGTAACAGAAATGATTTCAATGATGTGTGTTTTTTATTTGACTACAGACCCAAGACCGTGGTTCAGGAATTGCCCTGAAGTTCGAGAACTACGTCCTGAAACCGAAGGGCATGAAGCGCTGCGAGCACGGCTGGTGGAACGTCAACAACATCATGTATGTGTGCAATCCTACAAGCAAACAAGTCCAAATCTTATAGAGAGAGACTCCAATGTATGACATCATCAGGGGGGGCAGTGTTTCAGGAAGCAGGTTTATTTTGAAGTTGGGAACAGTCTGGTTTTCCAGAAAATTGTTCCATGTACAGTAAATTACTGACCAGCTCAGCTCATAGACGATTCATTTGTGTAATTGCATCATTATTTGGATCATTTCTGATTCTGTGAATCAGCAGCATTAGGTTTTGTCTCTAGAGCATCACACAGTCCGTGTTTTCATTCACTGTGGGTCTATTCGTCCCAGATTGTGCTCTACTGTACTGTAATGTCAGCGCGTCAACATTTTGTTTGCATTTCGTAGTTTCTGTGGGAGCTACGTGGACCACCACACGGTGTTCCGGATCGAGCACCACAGGCCTGAGGTGGAGTTCCGCTGCAGCTCGCGTACCTCAGTTCAGCCTTTTCAGGCGACTTACAGCACCTACAACATCAATCAGCGTAAGCACCACGGAGCCAGGATGCACTGCAGATCAGTAAAAATCAGGGGTTTGGTGCTGTTCAGGTCACATGTAGTCCAAAATGTGGGAGAAATAGATAACATACATTTGTCATTCCTCAACCCTCACTTCCTCTCCCTTTCCTGTTTCTTCCCCATCACATTCCTCTCCTAACCTCCCATTCCACCCATGTGACCTCCAGCGTGTCCAGAGGAATACTTCCTGTGCTCCACGGGACTGTGCGTGGAGAAGGCTCGACGATGTGACGGCTTGGACGACTGCCAGGATGAGAGCGATGAGGTCTTCTGCTGTACGTTGTACTAAAATAACGCTTGAATACACGATTACAAAATCCCTCATCTTTGAAGCATCGGAGTTAATCTCACCATGTTCCAAACCTTTGTAGCCAAACCAACTGTGAACTGTTGGGGCGACAGCCCTCTGCATCCATCTTTTGTATGCAACGGAGAGGAAGACTGCTTGAATGGAAAAGATGAGCTCAACTGTACTCAGGGTATGATTTTTAAAAACAAATATGTCCGCGTGTGTCTTTGTTTGTGTACTAATTATCAGTATCTCCTCTATATGTTTGACAGAAACCACCTGCTCTGCCATCTGGTACCAGTGCAGAAGCGGTTCCTGCATCCTTAAAAAAAACGCCAAGTGTGACGGCTCTCCAGACTGTCCGGACCGCAGCGATGAGGAGGACTGTGGTGAGTCGCTTCATCAATCCAGCCACGTTCAATTATTAAATTCTTACGACGTAGCTGTGAGAGTTCTCCAGGATCATTTGACTGAAAAGAAGAAAACAGGGTCAGAGAACAAGGGTGCAAAGCTGCTCCTTACATTGACATCATCATCATCATCATCATCATCACTGTCTGCATCATTAATAATAGTAAGATGCTTTGACACGGCTTGTTAGGAACACATACAAAAAAAATCTGTCATATCGTTGATCAACGCAGGTTTGTTTTGTCACGCAGCCAGATCCTTTGTGTAATTTCATGGGAAGCTTTTGTGATTTTATAATCCACTGGTCAGCGTGTGCCAAACTTGCTGACCTGCAGCACTGAGGTGGCCCTGCTGTAATTTAGTTTTAATGGTGGTTTGGCGTGATGGGAACAGGCTTGCCTTTGATCACTCACCAACACGTCTCACACACACACACACACATAAGCATGGACAGCTGCACGCACGCACACACACCTGCTGAGGCTTTAAATTTTAATAAAGCAGCAACACGCTCGTCTGTCGAAGTGATGACTCAGCGTGTCGGCATAGGCGCACAAACATGGACGCGTACACGCACAAGGACGCAAACCCAGAATAATAATCAAAATAATACCACATAACGTTACAACAGTCTATAAGACGGAGAATGATAATAATTTGATCAACACATTTGATCACTAACAACGAATAAAAACAATAATATTCCAATTTACAAGATTTCCTCTTATCGTTTATTGTCAGCTGGCACACCATCTTTTTGGCGCATTACTGCCACCCACTGGGTGAAGTACACAAATATGTAACCACTGCTTACACCCTACAGTAATCCTCACCTCACCCCCTTCATTGAAGGCCTAAGAGGAGGTAACTGGGTTGTAAGAAGAACATTATCATTTCTTTAAATCTCTAATATAATAATATTGGGCTAAACTCATTACAAATTAAAAAGTGTAACCGATTTCGTCACTGTGTCTTTGCAGCCTGTGGTCATCCTTCCCCGGTGAATAAGGTCACGTCATCTGCAGGCCAAGATCGCATTGTGGGCGGGGTCAACTCTGTGGAGGGGGAGTGGCCATGGCAAGTCAGCCTCCACTTTAATGGTAACCTGTACTGCGGCGCCTCTGTCCTATCCTCTGACTGGCTCATCTCAGCCGCCCACTGCTTCAACAAGGAAAGGTCTGAACATTTGTTTACACCTAACAAGGTACAAAGAAATACAAATAATTGATAACTACAAATACAGATAAATACAAAGAGTATTTATTTAACAAATTCTTTGGCCAGATAATTCACTAACCTAACGTTGAAACTTTATGACGTCATCACAAACTACAAGTCCAGCAGCACTGAATTTACTCATCTCTTCACTTATAAACTTGATTAAATTCACCCTACAAATAAATTCTTTTCCACGCCCTTCAAGGCTGTCTGACCCACGCCACTGGAGCGCCCACCTTGGTATGACAACACAGGGCAACGCCAAGTACGTGGCCCAGATCCAGCACATTGTGGTGCACGAGTACTACAACTCACAGACGTTTGATTATGACATTGCCCTGCTGCAGCTGAAGAAGCCGTGGCCATCGTCCCTCAGCTCTCTGGTCCAGCCTGTGTGCCTGCCAGCCCGCTCGCAGACGCTCACACACAGGCACCACTGCTGGGTCACAGGGTGGGGATATCGCTCCGAGGACGGTGAGACGCAGTTTACACGCACAGACAAAACTCTACAACACAATTCTAACTTGTCTGACATGAAAATGACTTTTATCACTTTTTTTCTTTTCAACCGTTCTTCCTTGGTCCTGGCGTCCATCAACTTGTATAGCAAGATAATCTACGAGCCAATCTGAATTTTCCTGCTCAGATTACTCTCAATCCACTTTGTGCTGGTCTGCACGGCTATGGTGCTTGCATACCCTTAAAATATATCACCCAGTATGTCAATCAGCGATAAGTCACCAATGGGTGCATACTCATAAACGATCACAAAGTTTCGCAGAAGTTACAAGTGTGTTAGGGTGCATTCTGGGAAGTCTGTACAAAAGATCTAGAATACAAAGAGTTGTGAGGGGAAGAAAATGTCATTGATTTTACATTTAATGGCACAAATGTTCACCATGTTGTCATTGTTCTGTGATGAGTATGCAGTCGTTTTCCGTAGTCCATCTGTACCTTTCAGGACCTCAGTCTTGTTACTGTTCTGCTGGAAGTTGTCTACCAGTTTAACATAGATAAAACTTTGGCGTAAACCCTTTCCGTTCCCTCTCCTCCTCTGTAGATAAGGTGTTGCCCACCGTGCTGCAAAAAGCCAAGGTGTCCGTACTGAGCCAGAGCGAGTGCAAGAAGAGGTACGGTCCTGTCTCATCCCGCATGCTCTGTGCCGGGATCCCATCTGGAGAGCGCGATGCCTGTCTGGTGAGCTCACGTCGTCGCTGCTGCCATCAGTGAGAGGAGCATTGTTTCTGTTTTTTCCTGAAATGTGTGCATTGTATCCCAGGGCGATTCGGGGGGTCCTCTGTCCTGTCAGGCGCCAGGTGGGGGGCGGTGGTTTCTGATCGGCATTGTCAGCTGGGGGGCGGGCTGCGGCAGACCAAACCTACCTGGGGTCTACACCAGGGTCAGCAAGTTCACCTCCTGGATCCACAAACATATCACCTGACAACAAAAACCTCAAACTCATCCACTGCCACTAGGTGTTCAAATGTTCTGTTGCTCACACCAAGTAATAAAAGACCATCAGATACTCTCCGTGTGTGTGTGTGTGTGCAGTGTGTGAGAAACCCTCAAGGTTCCTGGAAAGATTTCTGTCTAAACTCTTGCACTCTGTCTTCAGTGACTGAGACTAAGCCCACGTTAAGTCCTGTTACAGCCACACCATGGACAAACCTGAGCCAGATTTGTAACAGCAGGAGCACCGGAGGACTTTACAGTAAGGCAAAGTGGGCTCGGCCTCCAAAAGATATAAAGGCTATAGGTATAACCTCTGACGGATTCATCTTCATGAGGTTTTAGTCTACATTCTTGTGAAATGATTCAAGGATTGAAATAAAGTCTAGAACAAGTCGGTAGAATTATGAGATTTTCAGTTTGTGTCATATTCAATGGTTAATTGGTGAAATTAGGCTTTTATTCTAGACTTGAACCTAAACTTGGTCCAAAACCAGAAAAAAAGTCCCGCATTTCAATGTCTTTGGCGCAGAAAAACAACACACAAAATATGAATAATTAACCAAAAATAATTTATTACAATTTTCAAAATAAAAATATGGCTTTTTTTTTTTTTTTTTACACTTTTTAGCCAAAACGTTAACATCCATGTTTTTCATGATTTCAACAGGTCCAACTGATGGCATTTCCCTTCACACCATAATAATAATTAAAGAAAAAAAAAGTCATTTTTACTGTGGTTTCCTCCATAAGACAAAGGTTTTGGGTTCAGGTTTCTCTCCGGTGGTCCGGTCGGAGGAAACCCAAAGCAGCCAGCCCCGACCCCCGTGTTTCCCTCGGGCCCCGGGTTGCCTCCAGTCCGCCCCTGTGGATCCTCCAGCATGCGTGGGGCCCCGGCCGTCGAACCTCACACGGTCCCTCAAACACTCTTTTGTCCCGCCGAGCTTCACTCCGCGCACGCAGCGAGGAAGTTTGCCCACAATATCTGTCGCACGGATGCTTGTGTGGATTGTACGCTTTCATAGTGGTCCCATTGTCCCGCACTGCATTCTGGGGATGCGTGTGACACCTGCCGCCCAGGTAAAACGGGAGGCGCTGAATGCCCGCCGCATCCGAGCCGCTCAGGTCGGATTTCTGCGCTTTTTTTCAAAGGAAGCGGCCGCAGCGGTTTCCTCTCTCCATCGTTTCTATGCCTGCGCTGTTGTTGCTTCTCGCCTCCTTGGAGCTGAACGGGAGCCGCCATGAGGACTCTCCCAAAAAGACAAACTTGTGAGGTGTTCTGCGTCTCCGGAGGACACGGACACCCGGGGAGCTCCTCCGCCGCACAGGTAGGACAGGTGAGGGCTTTATTTCTCCGTGGCGCAGCGCGGGGACTATTTAACGCGACGGTTCCCCTCCACTACGTCAAACGAGCGTTTGAATGGAACTTTTCTCTGCTGGAAGACATTTTAATCTGTTAAATGGGTCTCTGGGGGACATGTGAGTGTCTTTCTCATGAATGTCCACGTCAGGCTGAGCCGCTTGATTGAGGCCGTGGGAAAGCGGACCCCGCTCCATCCACGCTTTGTCTGCTCCCCCGGGGAATCCTGCCAACCGCCTTAAATGTTTTACAAGATCCGTAAATCAGTGTGTGCTCGGGCGGGGTGTGTGTATGTGTGTGACATTAAAAAGTGATTTCAGAAGCATAGACTAGAAGTTGGTGAGATGTGTGTGTGCGTGTGTTTGTTGTGTCTTTTGGCATTCAAGGGAAAGGAGATGTTAAAGGAGC
>OMNV01016215.1:27056-49813 GCA_900303265.1 Brotula barbata | reverse complement strand
TGGGATTGTCGCTTTGGTTGACCGGGTTGTGGAGTAGAGGATTCCTGGTTGGAATCAGACCCTCCAGGCTGTTACAACATTATTGAATTAGGTCAGGAAAGAAACTATCCTAAAATGTGTTGTAATTCAATTTAAATGGAATAACTCCCCTTCATTTAGTTACCATGTTTAAAAGTGCTTCCGGAATGCGGTAAATATCTACAGGCAACCTGATTGGAGCCAAATTGGCTGATTTTGTGGCATATTTGTAATGCTGTGCAAAATTGAGCGACAGTGAAGGCAGAGTCGAATGCACAGATACTAAGAGTGCAATGGAGACACTGTGGGCGAGTTCTGGGCTGAGAAAGTCCCCCCTGCATGCTCAGCAAGGATTAGTGCTTTTGTGTTATTCTACGTTCCACTTCAAGGTAAGAGACCACAGCAGGACCACCTCTAACCTACGTAACATGCGTGGAAAGCATAGGCCAGTTTTGGTCTGATTGGAGCTGGACTAGAACAATAAATAGATTTTTTCAAATGTCATCTTAACCCACTGATAGTAGTTCACACCTTGGCCGAACAGCAAAAATGTTGGTTTGAATCACTGTGTCATCCTAGTGGATATGTGGAATAAATTAGTGGGACAGCTACTCAACCAATGATGTTCAGTGTTATCAACACACTATCCGTATTTGATCATACAATACTACAGCCCCCTGCCTGAAGCCATTTTTAAGTAAGAAAATCCCTCAATATCCAGCTGTGGAGACATTGGCACGTTACGCAGACCTAACTGCAGATCAACCAGTCATTTCAAGTTAAATTTGTATCTGTCACACACCATTAATGTTATTTGTCAGTGTTTGATACCAGATAAGGAGAGGAATTTCTTTCATCTCAGCCAAATGAATGAAAGCTGTGTACGGTGTTGTGCTTATCATATGTAACTGTAACTCCATTTTGTATTCACTTTTCCTTGTGCATGTGTCAGTTTGCCGTGTAAAACACTGAAACCTATCAGTAGTAATTGAATCTGCACAAACTGTTGCACATGCTTTTATTGGCAAAAAAGTGTAGTGACGCTGATTAGAGCCACGCTGGTTAAATAGGAGCCAGTTAAACAAACATTAGAAATGAAAAAAATGAGGAATTTGTGTTTAAACGTGGCTGGAAACATGCTGTCACACACGACACACATATGCGCACATAAACCCGAGGGCAATGTTTTTATCAGACCAAATTTCACATGTGGCTAAGTGCACACGTAAACTCCTGCATACGGTGTATATTTAGAAAGTCACCATATTGTTTCAATAGAGTAAGATTAGATTATCGAGACATGCTGAATTTTCTTTGACTGTGTTTTTGCTGGAGGGAAAAAGGTCATTCCTGAAACTATGTCAGCTCAATACCATAACAATGTATACAGTTCCATAGTGGAGTTACTGTATGATACCCTAGGTTACTGGTTTAGTACAGAAGAGTCACCTTAGAATATGATCAGAATATGGAGCTGTAATGAAATTAGAGAATCTTAATCTTTCATGTCACAGGTTCCAAAAATGACCATAAATCCTATCATAACATTGGTCAGAACATAGTAGCGTATATTACAATGTGTCTCAATAGGTTAACAATGATGTGGAGGTGGACCAAACTCAGAAGAAACCTAGGATGTTTAGAGTCCAAGAGTTTGACTAGCAGAATGAACCTACATAAACACTTGTATTGACACATGCTAATAACAATTAAAAAATACAGACAAAGCAGCTTATTAAAAACAACAAACTGAAATAATAGGGTGCACACAAAATAAATATTTCCCTTTTGTTTCCCTGTTTTTTACTTTATTGGCGGGGGCCACAATGAGCGAGGAAGGGGATCTGTCGTCGCAAAGTCAAAGTCACAGCCACAATCTGGCTCGCCACCCAGTTAACTGGGATCTCTGGAATCTATCTCTCACAGCAGATGATGCCCCTATACGAATCCTTCAGAGAAGTAGACCTTTGGCATGTGGCACTCTCCTGAGCACCAGATTTAGTTCCAACTTGCAATTACCAAAACCTGACCGCTGAGCAGAGTGAATCCCACCACCGTTTTCACGAATTCAGCCAACAAAAGTCTAACAAAACTGCAAATGCCACTACGGCAACATAGTCAAGATGGCAGTCTGCCGATTGCCTACTGTGAACCAGAGTAGGCCACTTGATTGTCTCACCAAAGCGTCAATCGTAACACGGCATGAGCTACTTAATTGTCTCTCACAGTATAATATTACCACTTTTAATAGTGTTCCAAGCCTTTTATTACATGAGTAAGTTATGTTGAAAATAAAAGATATATTTAAAAGATGTATGGCATTTTTAAAATGAAGTATGGCTGAGGCGTGTTGTCCTTAACCCTGGGCTATGTTGGGCCTATGTTGAATTTTTGTCACCGTTTATGTACCTATTTTTATGATGGAATACATTGAATCCCCCTTTAAGGACAAGGGATCCTAGGCGCCAGTTTGTTCCGAGAATACATCTATACTTGAACCCATAGACTTGGTACACTCACTATTCAGGCTTGTTATTATTCACTGTGGCAAAGGATAACGGATAACTTCCAATAACAGAACAGTTTTCATAAACACAAGAGTTTTTCATTAAATTCCAATGAAATGCCCTGTTTACAACGTTGCTGTGACGGATTTAAGAACTATTTAAAATCATTTCTTCAACATTAAATGTGCTACTAATGTGAAAAGGCCCATTAAATTTGTAAACAGTTCTTTAAATAAGCGTAAACTTTCAATTACCAGTTCATTTCCAACAGAACTACATCGATCGGTAGTATTTTTTCAAATAGGCTACGATATAATAATAATAATAGGCTTTCAACTACTGACATCTAGTGGACAAAGTTTATTTGACAATGTGGCATTTGAAACACATTTCCAACTGCCTTAATTGGTTCACGTAGCCTTAAATAACACCTCTGGTTACATAAGAATGCCCCCCACTTTTTTTACAAGAAACCTCTAAAAGATTACCAAGGACTAATGGTATAAATAATATTAATACTACAAATAATACGAATTAACATTGTTTATATTGTTAATTTATGTGTTATTACGAACTCGAGTCTTTTTCAGCCACACATGTAGTTGTACATATATTAAATAAGTACAAAAAGCGACATCTTTCCCATTCCTTTTTCCTTTGGTTGAAATGCACTCCACAAACTCAGGTCGTAAGTTGTACGGGACCTTCTTGCTGTAAGGCAGCAAGGCACTGTGTCGCCGTCTTCAAACACCATGGCACCGTACTTTACCCACAGCACTTGAACGTTACGCACATCGTATTTGGCTCATCTGAGGCGGAAAAGGAAAAATTACACAGAGAACTTGAATGCAACACGACACGATTTTTCAGTTATCCCAACAGCGACACCAACCGTTCCATGGGTTGCATTACGGGCTAAAGACCGATATCCTTCGTGAATCGTGCTCAGTAACGAAAGGGTTAAGGTGCGTTTAAGGTCCTGGTCGATGCCTCCTCTCTCACACGTCGCCATGAACAAATGAATTCGCGGGGAATTAAATATCAATTTCACAAAGGAGAAAAGGTCTTGTGCTTTGAACCCGATCCGACCAAGGCGAAAGTGTTGTACGACGCCAAGGTATTTATGCGCTCTCCACAACTCAACATGTGCTTGTTTCTGTTTTGTGCGGACAATTTATTTACAGTAAAATGCACTTGTTTCCGCAAAATGTGAGGAAACGAATCGACTTTGAAGGCTCCCTTGCCTGGGGCTCGGAAAACAACCCTTTTATCAATTGTTATACTTTACCCGAGTTGTTGCGAGTGGTCCGGGTGCGACTGATGTCAAGGTAAATGTTATATAATTTTGCACATAATATATTTAAACACCTTACTCTGGATGATTTGTAGGTAACCACAACGGAGTATATGAGCTCATGCTAACACCAATGCGTCACTTTCACCCATTAAACAGAACGAGAAAACTATTAGAGCTTAAATAAACGTTTAATTTGATAGCAAAGGAAAATGTAATCGCGTCTATATGAGTTTAATCTGGATACGTTGTTATTTAAACAAACGCATCACCTCAGCTAGCTTGCTAACACGGCGACAATTTAGCTGGCATTGTCCTCGAACGTGTGCATGTGTTGCATGCAAGCTAGCCGTGTATAAATCAAAAAAGCTAAACCATGATGGGGAAAGAAAGCAAGAAGACACATGAAATTAAATCTTCTCTTATGTTCACCGCCAGCTACGTGTCTTGAGTTGTTGTCGTAGCATGCTAAGTAGCTAACGCTAAAAACAACTGACAATGTGTTTACTTTCCCAGGTGTTCGCTAACCTACTTAGCATGAAGTCACCCTGCATAATGTTAGCGTCCAGGTTATAGCAGGTTACAAGCAGCGGAAAAACCTATTAGAACACGTTTATCTCTGAAAGCATTTTTTCTTACGTGAAATTAAGATATGCATAAAGTATTTTATTGTTACATACTGAATGTCGCAACATTAGAAATTATTATTAAAATGCATTACGATGAGGAATTTCCCAGTTTGGGATCAATAAAGTAAATCTTATCTTATCTTATCTTAATTTGCTTCTTAATGTGAAACTAATTTGAAATGTGTTAAATCACATTAAATTGATGTAAAGTTCTTCAAATAACAACATTGTTATTGTTAATGCCAATTTATACACTTGATATGAGTATTTGTTAATGTTGAAGGGGATGAATCAAACTGCAATTTGGCCGATTTTTGCATGTTTTCATCTTACAGGTCATTGATGTGGTGATAAGTACAGATGATCATGGAAGGAGATTCCCAAAGTACCTGATTCACTTCAACGGTTGGAACAGGAGGTAAGATGAGGTGGACTAATTAATGTTAATTAATTAATGGCAGTGTTGTTGCCCTGCATTGGTATTGTGTTTTACTAAGGTGTTTATCATTCTTTGTCTTATGGCTTTGTTATCTTATGTTGCGGCTGAATTAATATTCTGTCTAAATTCTTTCTTCATCATTAAAATGAATCATATGCTCATACTGATTGGATAATCTGCACCTGATCATCTTAAGTGTGAAATTATTTCAAACTGTTTCATGTTTGTCCGATTTTCCTGTCTTTGAGCACAGCTGGGATCGTTGGGCTGCTGAAGATCATGTCCTCAGAGATACTGAGGATAACCAAAAATTGCAACGTAAACTGGCACGCAGAGCTGCAGATCGCATGTATGTTCATTCAGTCATGCTTGCAAATTGTTGAGTATATTTTGTCAGAAGTGTTGGCACATTGTTATTTATGTAGCCCAATTTAGATATGGACTGACTGTTAAATTATTATTCAATCATTTAGGAGACACACAACACATGTAATATTCTGTTTCTGCACAGATAAGGTTGTTATTGAGAATGCGTGTTATCTGTTCTGATGGCAGGAAGAGAAAGGTATGGGTGAAGAGGCGTCGTCGTCAGTCTGACATTAAATCTTCTCTGAAGACTCTCCCTAAGGAGGACGACAGTGATGACGCATGTGAGAAAACTCTCTTTGTTTTGGTCTTTTTTTTTCCTCCCCCTCCCTCAGAAATCAAACCAATTTCATTCCTCCAGGTTTGATTTCGTCTTCAGAGAGCAGTGACGAGGACGATTCTGACCCCGAATCTTCAAATAGTGGGGAGAGCGCCTTCTCTGAGGATATCAACAAAATGGTGAATGAGAATGTTTTAAGGGGCCTTTTTGTCCAATATGGTGGGCTGTGCTCATCACAGGGTAGAGACCACAGAAGAAGTTGAGATGTGGGGTGATTCTGTAAGCCTCAACTTTGTTGAAATGTGGGCGCACCCAGCTTTGCATATATCAAATTTGCCTGTGCGCCATGTAACACATAGACAATTCATGGTATTGAAAGCACTGCACTATAAACACTATATCCTATATAAATGGGCATATGTGTTTCAAACCAGAAATGGGCACGTTGGCAGTTTAACTGGAAAAGAGTCCTGCCTCTCCAGACACGGGACATGAGAGGGACTAATTTTTATTTCTTCAACTTCAAATCTAGACTTTTGTCTATAAAACACAGACCATGTGCATGACTGTTTGTCTCTTCTCTGTCTTAGAGGATGGAGCCAGAACTTAATATAAAGAGGGAATGTGAGGACAAGGTCATGCACATTGACATTAGCATCCCTGATCCATTGAAGAAGAAACTGGAGGATGACTGCTTTTACATCAACAAAAGGAAAAAGGTACATAGTGCAGATATTAAGATGTTTTGTACGGGAGCTTAATATTTCTATTAGAATCAATTATGACAAATTATGAATCAGTTATTCTTTAGACTAACATTTGTGAATTGTCACATGTATAAATAATTGAGACTTTGATTTAAAAAGTTGCACATTTATTGAGTTGTACAGTTAAATATCTTGCCCGTGGACATATTTAATTGACAGACAACTTTTTGCCAAAGACAGCAGTTTCTCAATTTATGGCTAGAGTCTGGACTGGATTCTGTCTTTTATGTCTTAAATAGCATGCAAAATTTGTTCCAGAAAAATATAGTGTCCCAGTATTTTCCATCAGTGCTGACCTGCCACAATAAAAGCATTTTGCCCTTATAGGCTTATCAAAATGCCGTTTTCCCTAACATGCTTAAAAGGTTGTCAAAAATTAGTAGATACAATGTTTCTTCAGTTAACATTGCTAATCAAGATTGGCAATATTTACAGAATCACAATGCTGAGGGAAAAAATGCCAACACGTTTACCGGCAAATGGTTGTATTAATATTGCACTGACGGGTCTCAGGCAATTCCTATGCCTAATTTTGAATGTTGCGTAACATTTTGGACTTCATGTTTGAATTAGCAATGTAATCATTTTGACATGAAAAAGGAAAGGAAAACATGCTTCAAAAGGAATTGACTTTGTCCATAAGTGACCGCATTCTCTCCTCCTAGCTGGTGATGGTTCCCTGTCAGACGAATGTTGTGCATATCCTAGAATCCTATGTCAAGCACTTTGCCATTAGCAAAGCGTTCATGGCCAATGAAAGGTATCGGCGACAACAGAACACCACTCAGAGCAGCAGCCCACCACCAATCTCTCCGGAGAAGAGGTGAGTCTCCACGTAGCGAGAAAACACATTACTATACTGGGCAACATTATAAAGAAGTAAAATTGTTAAACTTTAATGGAAACCGACTTAGTAGTTTTGTTGGACATTGCATGTAATGATTCATTTCCCTGCTGGACGAAAGCTGCGTGACCAATGTTCACAGAAGCGAACATTGTTTTACATGGAGGAAGAGGAGATTTTCTTTTCTTTTTTTATAATTAGCATATGTGCATATTTTGATCAAGTTACTTTCTTAATGGAAAGTAACAGAACAAATGCAAGAAGTTATCAAGAAATGCAAAAAGATTTGAGTGAGAAGTTGTGACAACATCTTAAATTTTAAATAGAAAGCCCAGCAAACATCTGAAAAAAGGCAGTGGTTCAGATGAAAAACAGAAGACCGAATATCTTCTGACAGTCTGTAATTATTTCTCTCGGCCTCACTGTGTTCTCAACGATTAAGGTAATATATACATTGTCTCGTCCACTCTAGTCTGCTTTCATCAGGAAGAAGCACTAACATATTGAGGACATAATGATTATTAATGCCCAGACTGCCCCATGTTGGCTTCTTAATATCCTGGGATACGAAAAACAAGCTTTATTCACAAACATTTATTAGAAACACTGCTGTTTAGCTGTTGATTTTGTCCGCAGTGAGGAGCTGTGCAAAGAAATGGTTGACGGCCTGAGGATCACATTTGACTTCACCTTACCCATGATCCTCCTGTATCCCTGTGAACAAGCTCAGTTCAAGAAGGTCAGCTCCTCCCGACTCTTCCTGCCCATGAATGAGAGCTCGCCCTGCTCCAGCCAGTAAGTATTACGTGAGCCTTTTCAGTAATTGAAGGATTTTCATCATCTTCTCCATACCCCCGTCATGTGTCAACTCTCATTCCAGCGCCCAACGAGAGCGCAGCCCAAGCCCATTGGGGCACAATCCCCCCACTCCCCAGTCAACAGACAGCCAGCCAGCACTGAGCGACATCTCCACTACCACACCTACCACCGTTGCTGCTCCCACCCCGAAGCGCCGGCGCCACCCCGACATGGACTGTATCTCGTACCAGTCGCAATCACTCAGACGGTCCACCAGGAACACATCTGGAAGTGACCGGCCAGCGGAAGGCAGCAGTGGATGTAATGAGTTGTTGGAGTAAACTGTTTTTTTTTCAAATTGGGAGCAATAGGAAAATTGTTCAATTGAAAGACTGTTTCATGTATGCATGAACAAATCACAAGCTTGCTCCCTCCTTGGCTCATTAACACAGCCTATTGTATCCCATGATAACGGACACGGAAACATCCAATCATTTAACACAGTTAACTCATTTGCACCACAGACCGGTTTTGTGTGGAGGTTCGGGATCTGTGCAATTTCTGCCATAACTTGTCTTTGTATAGTTGAAGCATTTCAAGCTTGACATGTCATCTTGACGCAGAGTTCTTAGCAGCGAGCTCGCAAGTTAGACTCAGCACAGCCCCTGATACTAACGAGAGCCACTGGTCTCATCAAGCCACACTTGAGCAGGCGGCCAGATGCTGACTGAGTCAATCTAGTTATTTCCTAAATCATTATTGCCTATGAACAGTGAAATATGTTCTCAATGCAAGGGAAATTGGAGACTTGCATGTCACAATCAATATTGATATATGTGATGGATTTTGATTAATTAATCACAAAACATGTAATTAATTAGATTAATATTTTAATCGCTTGACAGCCCTACTAAGTGCATAATTAACAACACCAAGTTAATCTTTTGAACTATAAATACAATCTACATTTAATCCTCTAGGTGGTGGCAGTGCCACTGCATCCCCACAGCTCAAACGCCGCATGGTGGAGACTTCATCACAGCCCAAGTTCTTCCTCAATCTTGAAAAGAGTAAGCTGACACTAATACATTACAACAATCATCTTAACTCACTGTGACTTAACAAACCTTATGTCAGGCTGAAGTTATGTGGGTCTTATTCCCAGCAATTACACTTTATGTTTGGATTCAAGTTACCATTGGCTGATTTGTTAAAACCTCTTGTCTGTTAACACTTTGGCTGCATACACCTTATTCTTGATTGGTATTAAGAATTATAACAAAGCCTAGATAACAAATCTTACAGCGTTATTATCTCCGGTACTTTTTTTTTTTTTTCTTAATGGTTTATGGATAAACAACCAGCTACGTACAAGATACTTGCACATACATTAGCTCTGTTTCTGTGTTTCGAGTTAAGAACCAATGAAAACATCTCATCACAGAGGTCACAACTACACAGCATCGGAATTTGTACTTTTAATTACTAATTCCTGTCTCTCGCAGTAACAAACTCTGGACTGGTATACAGTATAAACGGATAGTACATACAAACATCGACTACTCAAATAGTAAAGAAATAATATAATCTGTAGATCATTTCCATTAGTTTTCCATTTTTTAAAATTGATAGGGTTATTGCTAAAATGCAGGTGTAATTGTGCTCCAGTGTATTTTAACGATACAATTCAGTTGGTATTTACTGTATTGCTTGGCACTGTGACATACACTTTGCATTTGTAATGACCAATTGGGCCCATTAGGTGGAGTAATTGTGCATTTCTTTATCTATCCCTTCCAATCATTTGCACTCAAGTGGTCAGCAACTACACAATTCTGATTCTATTTCTACAGGAATGAAAAGAATGAACAAATCTGTTTTTTGGTCTTGATTTTCTTTTCCTAGAAACCCCTGTGCACAGTGGCTCATCTTCCCCGCTGCCTTTGACGCCAAGCAAAGAGCGAAGCGGGCCATTCTATAGCCTGGAGAGTCGAAGGAACAATGAGCTCAATGAGGTGATCGACATTATTTGGGATGATGATAATATCGCTCACTGTCTTGCTACATAACAAAAGGATAATTACATAAATGCCCAAAGAAAAAGAGCTTCTTCTTTGGTAAACCTGAAGCTTTTGTGAAATTTCCATTATTTTGTCATTGACCAGGTCCTGAGCTGGAAGCTGACTCCTGATAACTATCCCCTGAATGACCAGCCTCCACCACCTTCCTACCTTTACGGATCGCAGCACCTCCTCCGGCTTTTTGGTTCGTTGCTCCAAAGTGTTCTTGTTTCATTTCACGCATCCTCGTTTGACCTGTTATCCATTTATTTTGAGTTGTTCGCTTTGATTCTGATGTGGTGCCTCTGCCACTAACAGTGAAGCTTCCTGAGATCCTGGGAAAAATGCAAATCCCTGAGAGGAGTCTTCGAGCCCTGGTGAAACATCTGGAGCTGTTTCTCAGGTAACTTTATCACTATGTTTAAATCAAATTTAGCAGTACAATGACTTGTAAGTGTAATGGTCAAGCACAGTCCAAGGGAAGAACTGCTTAAAATGCACCCGGCGGTATCTTCCGTTGTTCATTAAGTAAGCCTTGAAGTAGCAAAGTGTTTCAGCTTGATAGTAACTGCTATCCCAGACAACTTCAGAGTCCGTGGTCAATATATAAGCTCTGTGTTTGGTACCGGTTGTTGATCAGTGGCTGACTTACATTCATCAATACACCTAGCGAGCACAGAAATACCATTTACAAAAGGAAGGAAGAGTAAGGAAATGAGATCACAGGGTATTGGGGCACAGTGATGGAGTGAAGAGCACATGTTGGAGGGAAGGAGATAAGAGAGCGTTACACAAGCTCGGGAGTCTAATCTTTAAATCCTCCCCAGCGATCTTCAGCTCAGCTCGGCCCAAGCCTCAGGGATTTAGGCCCACCAGTCCTCTAATCAAGCACACAGTGCCTCCGTCTGCCACTGGATAGTGCTGTGGGGCAACACAATGATTTTCATCAGCTCTGACAGCAGCCACCAATTTCCTCCTTGCATTGAGAGCAAAGTTCCTGAATCGTCTACTCCACTCCACTGCTCAGGAAAACCAGGGTACAGTACACAATGCCAAGAAAATCATGGAGGTGGGGGGGTCCTCTGAAGGTAATAAGAGTGAGCGTTTGTGTATGTTTGTCTGGACAGGGTGAGCTGAAAAGAGAGAGCAGCATGATAGGGTGGCAATATGAAGTATTCCATGTATTGTCTTTGCACAGAATTTCCTGTGGCACTGAACCAGCATTACGTAAGCAGGAACTAGACTGTGTGTTCTCATCTATCTCAGATATTCTTGATAATGTTAGCAGGTGTGCAGATTTTCAACATTTTCTTTGATAGATAGTCTGACGACCTAAACATTTAATATTTGATAATTATCAAATATTAAATCCACAACATTTTATTCACTTAAAAAAATAAAATTAATATTTAACATTACAGTTTTATGAGAACAATTACCAAATAAAAGTGCCCCCACTTCTTAATTAATAATTCTAAAATAAAGTAAGTAAAGTGTTTTTGATATGACTAAACAAATGATTGACATAATGTTGCACTGTGACAACTGTCGTTTTGGATCATTAATATGTAAATGTAACCTAAGAAAGCTGCAGTAGCTTGCTTGATTGGCACCATTGTGATCTTCTTCTAACCCACTGAACTCAAAGATTAATGGACAATCCCTGACTGGCACCTTACTCTGTTGCACTTTTAGTCTTTCCTCTAAGGAATCATAATAAATTGTATGTGCTGGTAAAACCATCATGGGGTTTGAAAATAATGTTGCAGAAAAAATACAAGCAGCTTGCCTTTCGCTTTAACTCGCTTAACAGCGATACAAATTAAAGAGTGTCAAATTCATAGTTGAAAAAGGCAAAAATTATTTACATACAGCACCTTTTGTTGGATCTTCCTGAATTATTTTAATGTGCTAAAATAAAGTCGTCAGTATTTCGTCACACTGTCACATCCTGCATCCCTTTGTCCCATTGCATTGTCTTGTGTGTTATTTGTTTGTGTTGTAATTCATCAAAGAACTTTTAATTTCTGCTTTGATGAGGATAATTTGTTTGCATTGAGATTAGCAAGGGCGGTGGAGCTAAGATGAGATGGCAAGATTTAGAGGATTTGGCAGAGTAGCAGATACTAAGAAGATTCCGGATTAGTTTTCCCTGCAACTGATTAGATGAGAGAGAGGATTTTTCTCTGTCCTCTCTGTTGGACGGTCAGTCTCGTGTTCTCTGTCCTTCTGCTGCACTGATTGGTTGTCTGTTGGTGGTATAGGAATGCATACTGTATGTAGACCACACAGCTGAGGACCAGGAGTCGTGGATTTATGTAGTATCAGCCATGGATATGGAGGAAAACCAGAAGGCTTAGTGAACTTTGACATGAGGCTTGACGAGCATTTCTGTCATCATGGTTCTCAACCACCAATGTTTTCTCCTATCCCTGCCCTCTTGTAGGTTTCTGGCAGAGTTCCACGAAGATTTTTTCCCTGAGTCTGCGTATGTTTCAGCATCGGAGGCCCACTACAGCATGAAACAACCGAGGCCCATTTACTGAGGCAAACCGCCACTTGTCAGCCATTTAATGCCCTTTGCTTGCTCTTCTCCACCTTGCTACCCTGACCAACGCTTTCACCTTATGACTGACTGGGTATGAGTCGTTTCGGAAGGAATACAAATGATCATCTGCTGTAATATACTTTGATGGATCTATTCCTTCTCTGCATTAACTTCTATTTTCCTGCTGTCGCTTCAAGGAGCAGTTCCCTCTGACCATCCTACAAACCCTTGTCCATGCTCTGCTGTAGAACTCTTCTTACTTTATACAGCATTAGGCACAAAAACTTTGTCTGGCATTGACCTACGCTGTGCCAGGTCCAGTGCTTGTCGGCTTGTGCTACCTGTATGTATGGCAAAAATAATTTTTGAGCTTTATCAGACTGGTATACATATTGGTATTGAAAAAAGACCCCCCTCCCCTTTCCAGTCCTCCTTCAGTGCTCTGATTTTTGATATATGAGTTAAATGTAACGTGTTGTCCTAACAGGTCACTGACAATGTTTGTTTGTTTTTTGGGGTTTTTTTCTGCAGGTGCATTTTTGAGACTTTAGGTGTTCACTTACCAATACATTGAAGACGAGTGTGTCCAAGCCATTAGGGCACATTCTGAAGTCTGTGTCAAAAAACTACTCTACATGAATTCACTGGTGCTTCAATCGTGTTTTCCTCATCACAATGACATTTGACACAGAAACTTGAACAATACTGCTTCATAATGTGAAGTAGCTGAGAGAATGTTCGAAAGATGTATATACAGAAGTCATAAGAGTATGCCACATAGCTTGAAAATGCTCCGGCTTGCAAAAATTTGTTCAGTGACCTAGTTTGGGTGTAATTTTCCCGACAATTATTACATTTTGTGAATTTGTTGACGTATCATGTTGAAACAGTTCCATCATTTTTCATCCCAGTTTAAGTAACTGGGGCGAGAGGAGTGAATCTTTCTCCCAACATAGAACACAGTGTAAAGCTTTGAATGACTGTGTGAATACAGGCGAGCATACTTTCTAATTCAGCCCCTTTACCTTTGTGCCATGAGGTCCTCATTCCATAAGCCACTGGTTTGGTTTACCATGGCAGGTCCATAAACTGGAAAGGAACCTGGTTGTGTGCCTCTAAGAAACTCTCGCTTTGGATGCCTCTTTGTCCTCTCTGACACAAAAGGCACAATACGCCAGATTTCAGTTTGCTTGCTGCAACGCCTCTCATCCCTCTAGGTGTTTCCTCTAAAGCAGAATGTTCTCCTGCTATCCTGATTTTAATTCAGACTTCTCAAGTGCCCTCTCTCCAGAAAGTCTTTTTTCTGTTTTTCTGTAGTGTAACCTGTTTTAAAAGTGTAATTCCCTGTCAGTTCAACGGGAGATATAGTCTTTTTTAGCATCTTACTTCTTCTTCCTCTTCTTCAATTCTCGTTCGCATCTTTTAAATGTCTGACGAATTGTTTCTTTTTCTTTGGTAGCTTCATTGTTCTGACTCTGTTGTCACTGCTAGAAATGATGAGTTGCAATGAAGAAAGAGGGATTGAAAAGAAAAATAAGTACTGTGTACATATTTGACAATAAAAAACTACTTTTGTTTGTTTAAACAAGTACCATGTCTGTTCTAGTTACATTATACTGAAAACAATCTCTTTGTTATACTTGTAGATTATATAAGCGTTGAACTTTTGACAATCAGTATGTTTGCTTGCAAGCCATACTCAGTATTGTATTAGTATCCTTACTGCGTATAAGGCAAAAACCATACGTATATAGAATCACCAGAGCTCAGCCATTCACCACGATCAAATAATTTAGTCTCCGACTCTGTAAGCACGGTTAGATTTGTTGCGATTTCAATTCTGTATGTAGGTGATGCATGGATACGAAAATCGACTTATGTTAATCACAGTATAATCAAAGTTTTTAAATGCATGTAAACCTACTTGATGATGGTTTTAGGCTGGTAGAGGTTAGTTAGTTAGTTACTGGAAGAATAGACAATCTCTGCAATTTATCAAATAAACTATATTAGTTTTATGCAGCTGAATCCACTGACCAACAATTTGAAGATTGGATGAAATTCAAACTAAAACTGATTTATAGAAGGTCTGTACTACTTGATACCTAATACAAGAATTGTGAATTTTGAAAAGAAAATGTTGAAATGCATTTTCTCACTGTGAAGGTAATGTAAGTTTTTTTTTTGTTTGTAAACTGGATTATTTCATAATTCCTGTGTGTTTATGCAGGGCCTTTAATTTCTTTTAAGGTATAAAATCTAAGATCATTTAAGTGGGTTTTTTTCACACTAAATTTACAATAGCAGCACTGAAAACCTGCACAAAGTTTAAAAAGAATTTTTACAAAACAAATCAATTTTAATTGCATCTTCAATTTTTCTGAAATTCCTTTCATTAAGGTTGCAATTTTAATTTAATTTCCAAAAATTTCAACTTGACATTGTTCATAAATTGAACATTTAATTCACCTAGAAAGAAAAACTATTGAGGTACAAAGACAAAAGAAAATCAAAGCATGCTTAAGAGGCATAATGTGAGAAAATGATCAATCAAAAAGTATATTTAAGTAAGATAACATTTTAGATTATGAACTGTTGCAGCGGCAACTAAGAATCTAATTTTAAAGTGCTCTTTGCATTGTAATATGTGTAAGGTGTGCTGTATGCAGACATTTTTTACAATTCTGTTGTGACAGATGGAAGATAAACTTTTTCTGGGATCAAGTAACAAGACTGTAGATATCTGGAATCCTTGGAAACATTGCTACTACAATTTTTAAATAAAACTCAGTGGTTCAAACAATGTTTGGCTGTACAATATGAGTTTTTGAAAACAGGGTTTCAGAGGTTAATTTACTATCTATTGAATTGGTCCTCAAATCCGTGATGATCATTACATGTGATGATACCCAATTCCTGTGCAATCCACAGAGTCCTACAGGATAGCACCATATAAAGTACTTTTTAGCCCTTGTTTCTGAAAGGCTAAATAAACACCAAATAAAGGTTTTAAATATAATTTATTATTTTTCCCAGTTTTTCATTTTATACTGGTCAACACAATGGCAGGCTAAATTCAAAACAAGCCAAACAAGCATTCAAGTTTTTTTTGCTGAGCTTGAACTCTTGTATCCGAAACCTAATCGTTTGGTATCCACCACTATCTAAGTGCATAGCTTTTAACATGATATAGTGTTTTAATTTAGAACTTGCTCCTTCCTGTCCTTGCGGAACAAATGTAAATCAGTTTATCCTCATGTCTTGCCGTTGTGCCTTTAACTGCAGCTTGAAAAGCACTATGTAATATTAATCATGGCAGAACATCAGAACACAATTTGCGAAAGCTCCCAAAAAGTAAATATAGATGGGAACATTTTATCATCTACTTTGACCTTCCATGTCATCACTGATTAAACCTTTAATTCAATTTTGCAAGGGGCAAATCGGACAATGGCTTTTTGAGTTCACTCTTCTGGTGTCACTGATTTAAAGACAGTTTTTGAAACATTGATCGCCTGTTAGGTGCTGCAGCTGCAGTAATGCGGGACCTGTACAGAACCGTGGTGGTAAAGAAAGAGCTGAGCCATAGGCCAAAGCTCTGATTGTACCAGTTTTTCTTTGTTCCCAACCTCTTCTATGATAATTAGACATGGGTCATGACCGAAAGAATGAGATGGCAGATACAAGTGGTTGAAATGACGAAGGAAAGTCTAGAGGAAGTTGCTAGGGAAAGGGACACCTGGCTGCAATGTTGGCCCTGTTGAATCTGCCAACCTGACCAGGATTAAGCAGACCACCAAATGGACAGATGGATGGATGTTTGTCTTTTAGTTGTATATTTTTATGTAGGATTACATTTGTTTCACCGTTGGACACTTATAGTTGTATTTCCATCACTATAGTTATTTCTTAGTAGTATACACCAAGACACCTTCTTTGTGTGAGTCATAACTGGCCAGTAAAAGAACTCTGATACTGATCAGAATTCATATTCTCATTACAGTACTAATGATGAAATGCACTTGCAGATAGAGGTGCACCTTTGACTATACTTAAGTAAGTCAAAGATCAAATCATGGACTTCCAGTTTCATGTCATTTGATCTGTCCCTTCCTTTCTACTCGCATCTCTTTGCTAAAGGTAAATCAGTCTTCTAAAGCAACACTCCGATCTCAGTCCCCATGGTGCCAATGTAGGCAAGCTACCCAGCCCCTCCACATCAGGGTCCTAATGCATTTTAGCGGTGAGTGCTAATGTTGTTTGGAGCGGAGTCGTCTTCCCCAAATGAACCGCTTATCACTGCAACCTAAGATGACTCTCTCTTGTAGCCCTATCATGTAACCACAGAGCTCCCGTCAGAGCTTCTTCTTGTATCTCAAATCGATTTCCCATCCTGTGCTGTCCGTCTACGTACCACATGATTCAATTGTCGTGAGAAAATGGGATGTAATGAGATGTGAGCTATCACCTCATAAGTGCTGCTGCCTGCACCTTTCACCTGGTTCCACCACTCCCTTTGTTTATGTTCCCCTCTCCATCTGCAGCAGCTTGTCCCTACGGCATCCTGTCTCTGTCCAACTTTCAAAGCTTACCTCCGTTCCCTAAAAGCTGTTGCTGTCTTTTAGTCTAAAGTTCCATCTGATTGGTCCTTTGTCTTTGCTTATCGCTCACTCCAACCGCCCATACTTTATTGAGACTGAAGGGAGGAAGGAGAGAAGTCGCTGGTGGATCGACTCAAAGTGCATTTGGACCACTGTCATTTATTTGATGGTGTTTGCTCATTCCTTTTCCTTTTACTTCCATTGAGACATCATCGATCACTTAATCTCTTTCACAGTTTAACTTCAGTGTCTCATAATCTGAGATTTTCTCTTCATCAGTCATCCCCATCGTCCATCTTCATCCCCCATGTTCAGTCTGTTTTGCACCACGGACCTGGAAGATGCAAATCCAGGGGCGCCGGTGGACACCAGCCCTTCTGCCTCGTCCGACTCTTCTTGGGTATCGTTCGACATTAGCACTGATGTCACGTCAGTCAGCTCAGACCACATCCTGACTCCGGTGACAGATCTCTGCAGTTTAAAAAATTTTGAGGACCCACTCCCGAGGAAGTCTTCAGCTAAGCGCTCCTCTGGTGGGCACCCTTTGGACGCTGGATGGCAAGAGACGTCTTTTCTCGGAGATGATGGGTAAGTACATGACTGAAGGGGCATCAAAGAATGTAAACATTTCTTCGTACAAATTTGCTGGTAGCACATTTGAATTTGTTTAGGTCATCAGATCAGATATTGTCTTATTCAGCATTGCCTGACAGCTCTTAAACACTCGTTTCACAACTTCACCCGTCCCCTGTGCTGAAATATGTTCATATTTTATATTCAAATTTAACCATGGCAACAGTAAATAAGTCATCAATACATGATGAAAACCTGGTATCAGCCATTGGTTTAACTTACCTGCTTAACAAATGCAAGAGTGCACCAATCAATGCAGTCCAAGTCGTATTGTTCCAAAATTTATTGTTGCATTTATTATGCAATGTAGCATCTGATCAATATGTTTTAATCTAGTCTGCCATATCAATACTGCAATGTTCACTTGTGTACTCTTGTGTACTCTTCAAATGTATTAGATGAGGCAGTTACCTGTGTAAATGTTTATATTTGGCAAGAATACAGATGGTTTTGTCCTCTGAAAGTTCTCCTGCAACATCACGACCGATGGAGCGTGAATGCATGTGAACAGTAAAAAGTAAAATGATAACAAAAGAAAAATTGAAATTAAATTGAACATACACATTGAATCCAAATTGGTGGAAACAGTCAAATACCTGTTGTTTTTTTTTCTTTTCATTTTTTAAACCCACCAGTCTTTTCCATAGTCCTTATCAGCTGCTATACCAGAGATGTAAAATAACGCTAAAAAAAATACCTGAATACGAAATGTTTGTTTTAGATGTTGTACATCAGTTGAGTATAAATATTTTCAAATTATTACTTTTATGTCATTACTTTTGTCAAAACAAGTTGGTTAATTGTCATAAAACAAATTATATTTTGAATTAATATACGCAGACTGGGCAATTGCCATAAAGGAAGGAACAGAAAGGAAATTGTGATAGTAAAAACAACAACTGTACTGTAAGTTTAGTTTTTGATGGTTTGAATCAGTTTAAGTTCTCACTGTATGTGATCGATTTACTCTTTAAGTTGTAAAAATACATTCAAACGTTAAAAAAGACCTCTAGGTAGAGGACTTGTGAATTGTTCTGGAATGGAAGCCTCTGATCCACTAATGCAGAATTGTGAAGGTGAATAAAAGAAGCACTGCATTAGTTCAGACAGAGGCCATAAATCACCTCTGCTTCTGCAGTCCGTCAGGGGAGTCTCAGTCTCTGACCCCGGGTTGGTGTTAATCAAGTCAGAGAGCAGGAGAGCAGCTATCTGCCTGTTGTTTTCCCTCTCACTCCCACCGTGTGACCCTCTCCCCGTGGACCGTCGAGTAGCTTTACATGAAAAGTGATTAAACTTCCGCTGTGAAATGTTTCGGGGAGCTGCTTAGGAATAGAAATACACTTTGTTTTCCATCTGTCATTTCCTATTTAGCAAGAAAAGGCAAATATCAGTGAGATATTTGATATTCCTAAAATCATTTCTTTTTTCCAAAAGTTTATTCCTGTCTTTTTGACAATGGTAAACTCAATAGGAAACCATGAAAGCATTTGTAGGATTGTCCCTGTATGTCAATAATCTGCGATCTGTCATCTTGAATTGTTGCCATCTTTGGGCAGGATGAAATATGATGAACATTAGCCTGCAAAAATTAAACTAAACTTCATGCTTATTAACTGGGAGAAACCTTCCAGTTGGTACTTTATTCATCATCATCTATGTTTTACATCCCTGGAAGCCGTGTATTCATATGAAACCAGGTAATTGGGACTCTCTTCATTCATGATACATTTTTAGAGACATTTGGAAAATTTGCACCCAATGTGGTCGACAGTTACATGGATCTGCTCATCCTCCTCACTGTCTCCTTCTTCATCTTTCCCTCTTTTTTCTTCTCTTTTTCTCTTGCTGATCTCCAGTTCATTCATTCAAACTTTGTTGAGAAAAAGTTCAACTGTGAATAGGCAGTGTTTCTATTAAATAATCTTAGGGAACACGGCCTGCTTTTCTACTGTTGAGTAAGGGAAATTAATAATCTTGATATACTCAAATACATAGTTTGAGTTTATAGTGACGTGGAATCATAAAAAGCGTAAGTTCTTTACATTTCCAACTTAAAATGTTGCCCCCGTTTGTTGTGCATCTTTCATAAATTCTTTCTAACCATAATTTCAAGACTATCTCTGTCCTCACAACCCAGAAATACAACACTGGATGTCATCTCCGTCTCAGTAATGGCCTGTGTGCTTAAACCCAATTTGGCTTGAGAATATAGACCCTCAAAGTGTACAATAAACATATTTAGTAGTCATAAATTCCAGTAGGTTTTGAGCTGCACTGTTGTGTCTGAATCAACCCACCCGATCACAAATCAACCAAACCCTGCAACTCACATCGTAGTACTTTATGTTATCCTAACATTTATCACCCCACCCCCTCTGACCCAAACGGAGAGTAAATTTGCTGCAGTTGTGCTCGTTGGCATTGGAGCCTGGTGGCAGCTTGAGGATTAGGGGATAGTCAGGCAAAGGCACGCAGCAGGATGGTACACTGAATCATGAGGTAAGACACAATATACATACACACACATATACCTAGATCTATACATCGCTATATCTGTACATACATGCATATTTACATATATATGAAATGACCTGTCATCTTCTTTCTCCACCATTTGATGCTTTTTGCTTTGTGAATGAGTAATAAGTTTGTCCAGAGGAGGTCATAGTATGTTCATTAGGTGTGTATGTTGGTGCTGGTGGTTTCTCAGTATGTAAGTGTGTGTATCATATTACATCAGGATCAAAGCGTTACATATTAGACAGTAGCCGTGGAAGGTTTTTGTTCAAATAACGTGAGAAAAACTCCCTTGGTAGAAGAGAAATGTAAAGTTACTGGAGGTCCATCACCTCATTATTCAGTTCCTTACTACAAATGAATACTTTCTGTCCCATTTATGGCACAGATCTCCAATTAAGGATTATTATATATTTAGTTTGACCATCTCTTCCAATGCACTGACTGTCTAGTGTATTGTGAGCAGAAGGTCTCAGAGTTTTGGATAAAACCGCTTCAGTCTCTCTTGAAACGCACAGTCTGAGGCAGACGGACACTTTCAGAGTCAGAAAGACACACACTGATCTCAGTTATCATACTTATCTAGTTTTCATTTAAGCAGATTAAACATCTTTGTGGCCAAGTAGTTAGCTGTAAAAGATGAATCATTGCATCTTTTAAAGACTTTGACTTATACACTATATTACAATAGGTATAGATGCCACTGGTAAAAAAAGGAATGTGTATATATGATGATAATGATTCAGTAATAAATTGATAATGTTTTGTGAAAAAAGTGAAAATGTTAACAGAATATCTATTTTAAATGGAGTCAAAAAAGTCCTCTAATGAGTTAATTTATACATTTTTCATGTCTTATGTCTGTGTTATTTATGTGTGCATTTCTTCATGTATTGTCAGCAGGATGAATAATGAAAACAGAAAATTAATGAATCATGGGAGAGAGGAAAATGTATTCGAAAAAAACAAAACCTGTGATTTTTTTCAAAATGTTTCAACATAATTATTCTATAATTAATTTAAAATATCATACGTAATAAGAATAACAAAATGCAAGGAAAAACAAAAAAGAAATATTTTATTCCTTTGTGTTATAATATACAAATGAATACTTCAAATATACAGATTTTTTTTTTCTTTGTTAGAGAGTTGAGAATATTTAGATGTTTATTTTTATTCCCTAATCCCCTCATGTTCACCTTTGGCAGTATTTTACATTAACCTTCATCATAAACTTAACCGCACTGTAATGCAAAACCATTACCTTTGAAAGCTAATTAATAAATAAATCTAAGTAAACTTTGGTATAATTGACTGTATTTTTAGCTTTTATCTGTTTGGACAAGGGTCATGGTTGTGTACGTGAAATACATGGAGATGCGGTCAGAGT
This sequence comes from Brotula barbata, assembly GCA_900303265.1. NCBI lineage: Eukaryota > Metazoa > Chordata > Actinopteri > Ophidiiformes > Ophidiidae > Brotula > Brotula barbata. The sequence goes on along the minus strand of OMNV01016215.1, from coordinate 28,122 downwards.
GAGAGAGTGAAGGAATACACACACACACACTCACAGACTGCAGGAGAGAGAGTGTGTGTCTTTACTGAACAGAGCTATACCGATGATTCAGCAATGATTTGGCCATGACTTCAATAACTCTGTGTTTGGGAAATGTTTTGTGTTCAGAAGATCTCAAGAAGATTTTTATAACTATTGAAAAAATAATGATATTATACACAGCTCTCAGTTGATATTTCAGTCTTACCTATTGCATAGTAAAGAATCAGACTCAGGTCACCCAAGTGTACAAATCAGTGGTCACGCTCATGTCATCGTGGCTATAGATAGCGACTTGGCCATAACTTAGAACAGGTGGTGTCTCAGGGGGAGCAAACAGAGCTGGCCTCCTGAACTGGCATCTGATCAACTTGGTGTTTAAATCAAGGCTACAATGCGCAAACATTTTACTTAAATGAAAATGGTCATTGGTGTGGGTGTTCTGTGGAATACACATCCATATTTTGCATAGATTCACATTCAGATATCAGACGGTGATGCACTCAATCACAACGGGTGATGGCAGAGGACATGAGGAAGAGACGGTGACATCATAGATAAATAGAATTCCTCACAAACACACAGGCAGCGGCCTGTGTGTGTGTGTGTGTGTTCCGTTCCATGGGTGTAATAAGGTTATCTGTGATAAGGTGTGATCAGGTTTGGGACATGGATGTGGTCTGATTCTTGAAGCTTGGGTTTAGATCCAGATTGGACTTCCTGCTTTCAGTTCTGTTTTTGCCATCACTACAAATCTGTTTATGCTGACACACTGTGATATGTTTATTTGTGGAATTTCTACAGACAGATACATTTCTGTAGCTGCTGATTGTTCAGTTTTGCTGACATTCTTACCCAATTTACAAGGGGACATTCTCAATTTATATTATAAGAAATAAAACTTAAGAGTGTATATATATTTATTTTCAAGCTATTTTTTGGGGGAGCAAGAGCATATCCCAGCAGTCAGTGGACCAATTGAACCAGTGAAACCAGTGAAAATTTATATATATGTGTGTATATACACAATATATGCACAATATATATA
>OMNV01016215.1:0-27036 GCA_900303265.1 Brotula barbata | reverse complement strand
ATATACTGTATATATATACTAAGTAACATACAGCATCAAAGGTACTACGGCAAGACCATCTATATATATATCTATATATATATATAAACTGTATATATATACTAAGTAACATACAGCATCAAAGGTACTACAGCAAGACCATCTATATATATATCTATATATATATATATATACTGTATATACTGTATATATATACTAGGTAATATACAGCATCAAAGGTACTACAGCAAGACCATCTATATATATATCTATATATATATATATATATACTGTATATACTGTATATATATTTATTTTCAAGCTATTTTTTGGGGGAGCAAGAGCATATCCCAGCAGTCAGTGGACCAATTGAACCAGTGAAACCAGTGAAAATTTATATATATGTGTGTATATACACAATATATGCACAATATATATAGTTTAGCATATACACAATATATGCTAAAATTTATATATATGTGTGTATATATATATATGTCACAGGCCGGAATCGAACCCGCACTGCAGAGTTATGTGGTATGTGCTTCAGGAAAATAAAAAAATTCGAATCACAATAACAAAACTTTGCGTTCATTGCACATCATAATACGAAAGCAAAAGTGACTAGACTTGCCCGCTCTGTCACTCCGTGTCTCAGTGATGACATAAGGATTATCACTTTTTCAAATATGCAAACCTCGGCCCTGGATTGATATTTGGCAGCGTCGGAGTGTGGCGGTGAGAGATTATCAGCAGTGACCCTCTGACACGAATGTGTTATTGTGCCAAAGCTCTGTCTCCACACACTGGCCAGCAGAGAGCTGAGTTAATGATGAATTGAGTGATTTCATACCTCTCCAGTCAGTTTTTGTTGTCAGATGGTGCTTACGCTCCTTATGGTTGTATGAAGGACAGCAGCTGTGCTCTTGTGTCCTCTCTTTGGAAAACGTGCTTCTGTCTCACCCCCTATCAACCTTAAAAGTTCTGCTAAAAAGTTCCTTTCCACTGAGTCTAGGTGCTGTCTACTGAAGCTATCTTCATCTTTATCTCATTTGTCGTGGCTCCATTGCAGGGTTAGAATGATGCACACAAACCCATGAGGTCATCACAGCACCTCAGGCTCTACAGCCTTGTGGTATTTAGGAGCCAACTTTTTAGTGTCTCACACCCTGTTCGTCTCTTTTTGGCTCTCTGTCTCATACGCAAACATACACATATGCACATATACACAAGTTGTGTACTGTAGGTCTCACACTTTGCCCCGTGGCACCAAAATTAAGACAGCCTAGGACACACACACACAAACAAACACATAGTAACACACTTTAAATATGGCTGCTGGTGTCCACACACATCTGTTCAAGCATTGATCCCTCTGTTCTGTGCGTGCGTGCGTGTGTGTGTGTCTGTGCTCCACATTTATCAAACATGTTATCAACTCTCTCTCTCTCTCTCTCTCTCTCCCCCTCTCTCTCTGATGATACTACATGGGGGAGGTTTGTCCCCAAGAGTGCTGCTTCCAATCTCTGTGCGCGTGTGTGTGAATGGAGTTTATCCCCGCTGGCACAGATGCCCTGACTAAATCCATCACCAGCAGGGCTGCACAGAGAGTGCTAAGCTGGAACATTTGGCACCAAGCTCGAAAGAAAAGAAAACAGAAATAAGCTAACACATGTGCACACACACAGATACACACATAGAATTGATTTGGGGATTTTTTTTCAAAGAGATCCAGAGGAAGTTGATTTTTAGTGGGAACAGCACAGGGGTTCTTCCTCTGCCGCTCTGAGTGCTTTGGTGTGATGGATCCATGTGACCTTGATGATGGACTGGACGTATCTAGAGACCAGAACTTATCTGTAAGTTCTGGTCTCTTTTATCCCACAATGCTACTTGTTGTTTACACTGCGTGTGAAGCACATTCCACTTTCACATTGGATTTTATTTGTAAAGTGAAGTTCCTTTTGGGTTGTTTCTTTCTGTGTCAGTTCCCAGCCGCTCCTAATCAGAGGGTTTAAGCACTTTAATGAGAGCTTTGTTGCCGAAGCTCCTTGGATGCTGCTGGCTGTGGACGCCTGTTCAGGCCCTCTGGTTCTGGTGACAGATGCTGTGGGAATACAATTGTGATGGTTCAATTGTGTGTATTCATTTATTCACTCTTTGAAGCTTTGCTGTATTAAACAAACTTTGGTGAATTTAAAAAAAAAATTAAGAATCAATAAATGAATTACATTGATTTTTTTTATGAAACATGTATTTTTTTTTTTTGCTAAATATTGTCCTGTAATCATCACTCTCCATGGAAAGTTTCATCAAATGTCCTCCTCTAAGTGTTTCCTTAAAGTAATAATCCTCAATTTTCAATGTTGTTAAAAAAATCATGATTCAACACTATTTTTCCATGGTGTTAAATTGTTATAAAAGTCAGATTTTTTAGCATTTTTCATAAATTGGGTCTGACCTGACATTCCTGGGAAAATGATGCGGGCAGTCCTGTGTCACATGACAATGCCATTGACATTTAGCGATGTATGAAGAGAGCCTAAAGAAAAAGGGCGTCATCAAACAGGCGTGTCAGATTGAGGCAGATTGACTCCCCTCTCGTCTGAACGTTGCACACATATCGATAATTTGATTTATCTGTTTATTCTTAATATTTCACTACAACAGCACCAAAGATTAAGGATGAGCCACTTATTTATTTGGGGAAAAAACACAATATTAAGGATTATCAATTTCATGCAAATTAATGAAAAACATATTTACATAAAAACAATATATTATAAATTAATCAAACTAATCAATTAAAAAATAGATATTATTTTGAACAAATAATGCAAATAATAACCACTCAATGTTCGAAAAGGGCGTAGGATGAGTTGTACCCCTTTTTATATACTTTAATACTTTAATTTTTTATCCCTTAATACCAATCAGATGAAAGCATTCAAAACAAAACAAGAGGGGGAAAAAAAGACCCTTAGCATAGAAGCGATAACAAAAAACAAACTGTGTCGAATCATATTATTCCAATCCACTTTTTTGTTCAATATGTTACATTTAAAGATTTGTTAAACTTACTTAATGTTCTTCATGTTTTCATTTCTTCACTGCAGTTGTTCCATAGATGAACTCCATTTATTGCGACACAATGAGGTTTTGCATCTGTCCTACTTAATTGCTTTTTTGAATATATGCATTCCTCTGAGATTATGTTGCTTTCCCTCATTTTAATCAACTTTTGAATACTGTTTGGTAACTTTAATATAATCTGTATGTGGTCCATCCACCATCAGTTATTGTCCATAATTATTCTAAGAAACTTTATTTCAGACTCTTTTATACATCATACACTGTATCATGAGTTTCTTTGGCCTCCTCTGGTGATCCTCTCAGTTTTATGAATACTTAACAGTTTGATGTCCCTGTTGATTGGATCCTCTTTTTCAAGATGCGTACCCGTCTGATAAAGTCATCATTTTTCCTCTTTAGGTGCTTGTTAGATTCACGCCGGTTCCTTTCAGTTTTCACCCCTCCTTGAGCAGTGCTGTGGTTTGTTTTGTGCTCCCAAAGTGAATGTTATGGCTGGTGTCACACTTTGTGTTTTGGGGGCAAAGGATGACACACCTCGATATCTCTGCTGTCCACCTTTATCCCCTAGCTTTCTGCCGCTCGAGGGAGTCCAGATCAGGCTCAGTGGGCTCTCCAGCCGCTGCTGCAGCCCCGGCGTACGACCAGGGCCTGGCTTCCAAGTCGCTGACAATTGGGTCGTTCATCCAGGAGTGTTGTTCAGGTCTGCCACGCAGCCCTCCAAAATGGTTATTTTTGAAACCCTTTTCAACATTTTTCCTTTTCAGTTCTACTCAGTTTTGAGACATTTACAATCTCTCCTGACATAAAGTTTAGCGATTTCTTATGTCTTCAAAGTCCTCTTCTATAATTGTGCTTGCGTTCACATTTTTCACTTGCCTGAGGCTATAAACGGGTGGAAAACCAGACGATGTCTGCAAAAAGTCTGAAAAACAAAGTTTCACATGTTTCTAGGTTACCAGCAGCAATATGGTTGAGCTGGTATACAGCCAGACCAGGCCAACCAGTCTAGGCTAGCCAGAGTCCCCAATCAGGTACTGTCACCTCAGTTCAGTTGTCGACAAACTAAGCTAGCTAGGCTAGTCTGAGTGCTATTTGCTCTCACTCTCTCTCTGCATCAACACTGAGTTGACATTAGACCCAAGAGTGGGTAAAATGAAATGAAATTTAATGGGCAATTAATTATAGTGTTACCAGAAATCCAAACATCCCCTTATCTGTCAAATAATAGAAAGCTTTAATTAATTAAAGAAGCTTGAATTAAAACACCCCCATGGATGACCTGAAAGTGTGGCTTTTTGAGGGAACATTAATTTGCTAAACACTATAATATACATTAAATTCAATCAGCTGCTGATGCCATTTTGCATTTCCAACCAAACTGGAGCGAATGGGATGCAAACTAGTAATTAAATAGTAATAAATACTTCATTAATGATTAAACAATAGTTAAGATTATTTTACAATAAGCAGGCTGCTTCTTGTGTTTAATCTGCAATGATCCGATTAGTTGACAGTAACTGATCTATTCTTACTACTGATTGATTATCGTTATGGATATGTGTGTAATCAGATTCACACACCAGGTTTATAAGTGTGCACAGTAGTAATTTACAACAAAAGCATTGTCATCTCTCACAGTGACAGCATGTGAGTAGGCGTTACATAAGGACGATGAGACACAAGATGAGAAGTAACAGCACAAATTTAGAGATTACATCATAGATTGGGAGGATTTCGCTGCTGTGTGTTTGTGTGTGTGTGTGAGTGTGTCTGTCAGAAAGATGAAAATGTAGAACCACAAAACAAGTTTATATTCATAAGAAGGGAAAGTTTATTGATTTCGGACACTTAGCATCGCTACACTGTCATATTTTAAGATGTCATCTTTTGCTAAATTTCATTTATTGTTGCCATCTGAATGATTCACCTACAGTTTGCAAATGTTTCTTTGAAAATACTAAAATTTGTTGAATGCGCTCGCGAATGCTTGACAAAAATGTCCCACGTTATTTCCCTAAAGAGACCCGAAAATGAAACGCAATCACTCCCTGGTAGGTGTGAGTCATAAATACATTTCAATGTGTGAGAAGTGGAAAGTGAGGGAAGTTTTCTGCTAACGAGAAAGACCCTAAAGCATCCTGAAATTCCACATAGGACAGCATCGTACTTTGACAGCTGTATATACTGTCAGTTGACTGCAGCTGATATTGTATGATATCTGTATCTAATAGTTATAGTAGTAATCGTTCTTTTTATGTATTGAGGATGTGTGTGTAATACTACTAAAGTTGTAACTTATATGTGTGTGTGTGTGTGTTTCCAGTACACAAGAACCTCATAATGTCACACACAAACACTGACATTGCTGACCACAGCATTGACCAACAAAGCTGAAACGTCGATATCATATCCTGTGTGTGCGTGCTGCATGTGTGTGTCACTTTGCCTTTTTTACCTGTTTGTTCTTGTGGTGTGTTCAGTGTCATTGTTGTTTTTTCTCATCGATAAACCAGTGGAAACAGATGATGTTAATCTGAATGGGGATACATTTGTCCATTTATTACACACACACAGACACACACCGGCTCCACACGCAGCCTTAGCTTGTTTGTTTTTGTTCGTAGCAGACATGTCACAGCATGCTGTACTAAGTGGGATTTGCCGTGCCAATCCATCATCTGTTCTTCATAAATGCGTAAAGCCTCAATTAATGCCTCAACGTGCTCATTAAACGCAGCCCGCGCAGTGATGACATTATGACATCAAGTCCACTTTAAGACTTTAAAGGTAATGCATATGTTGTGATATGTTAATCACTCCTTGTCTGCCTGCAGGTCATAGTTTAGAACGTTTGGGATTAACCGCTTTACAGTCGCCTGTTACATTTCACTTCTTTCACATAAATTTAATCCCTATGGCACGAGTATAATATTTCTATTAAAATCCTTAAATTCAGCATGTAATCACCACCAAGTAGACCTCATAATGAAGCTTAGATAGTGGTGAATATGTGATAATTCTGTTTTTGCAATGCTTGAATAAAGCCGGTGCCACACAGGAAACCAGAGAGTAAAATTACATTGCTAATTAATCGACACGAGCGTTCTTCTAGAACGAAGCGTAAAGTGTGAATCAATCACAGTTGAGGACAGGCCAACAGCGAAGAGTTTGCCACATTTAATGTTTTGGTTTTGAGGAAGATTGCACCCTAATTAGTTGTTAGTTTGTTTATTCTGGAGTAATATTTCTATATTTGGTGTACATTTATTTTACCTGTTAGCTTCTCTTCCCCTTCAGAAAGTTCAGTACTGGCAGGATTTTACCACGTTACACACCAATGACAGCATAGTTGATTCAATGTGAACTTACTGAAAATATACAGCAATATCAAAGTGTCCTTTCCCCTTCTGTAAAATGAATATTATTTATGAGTTCCACTCTTGCGCTCATTCCCACACATCTCATTCTTGGAAATGGGAACGCTGCCCATTTTTACTCTGGACCGCTGAGATTGTTGCCCCAGCAGGAAGACTTCCCTTTGTCATCACAAATTATTCGTCCTTGGCCTGGCAATCAATCCCACAGCTATTTTGTTTAACAGTGGTAAGCTGTTCATTTCTGTTGGCAAATAAGAGCTTTTCATTTGTGGTTGTTTCATAATTTGATGTGGTATTGATTGCTACGGCTAATCTGGTTATCATTAGCGTAGTTATATAAATAATTGTAGCATTATAATCTACGTTTCTCATCAATTAAGTAATTGTTAAAAGGAGGGCAGCTTGACTTATGAGAGTGGAAATGATGGTAAGCACGTAATCAAACGTTACGCCACACTTGAAGAACAGCTAACAGCATTTGATCAGTTTGCTCAGGCAACACATGGGTCCCTCTCTGCACGGCTGCATTTTGATGTGTGGGCACAGCGTGCATGATGGGGATATGTGCTCGGCAGGCAACAAGCGAGCGCATATTGTTTCTCTTTGCGTGTTCAAGGCGTTTGCATGCTAACGTGACCCTAAGGAGACACTGGGGAGCCCTGAGCACCGGGCAGCTTGCAAACAGGCAGCGACGTGTCAGATTCCTCTCTTCGTTATCTTCTAAAGCAGTAGGAACGAGCTGCGTTATTGAAGAGGGCCAGTAGGTGAGCTGACAACAGGAGGCAAGAGGAACACCTGAGAAGAATTTAGAGTTTGTTTTAACCCGTGTGGAATGGTCAGTGGCTTCACTGAATGCAATTGCTCTCTTTTTTTCTCTTGAAACAGCAAAACCCAGCCCTTGAATACTGATGCGCCAAAGCAAATAACTGAGAGCATCTGAAAATTTGACCAAGTTATCTTATCTCTCCTAATGACTAATTCCATCCATTTAAAAACTTCTGTTATTCTGAGATTTTCAAAATTCATGTATGCACTTTGTAATACAATTGAAATTGGCACCAATCAAAGTGTCAAAGTGCCTGAGTACCTAGACCAAGATGCATGTGTGAATTGATTAATTCATGCCCGTGAGCATGAATTATATATTTCTTCAATGGGCAGATTCATAGAGCAGCACACTCTTAGTGATTCATCTCAATTCCATTTTTGCCTTTAATTGCAGTAAGGTAAGACAAATACTCATAATAATTCATGATTATCTTATCTTTATGTAAGTATTGCATTTGTTTTACACCTCTCTGCTTGATCCTTGATTCTCATTGGTCCAAAGAGGGCAAAAATCCCAATAGAAGCTGATGTCAGTGACTGAAACAAATGCGTATCTGTGACTGGCATATTCATGCAATTGGTAGTCAATCTGCCAGTGATTTAGAATTCGGTACAATACCTGACTGTAGCTTTCTTTATGTGGCTGATGCCTTGCTCTGAATACCATTTCTTTTAACTTTGGAGCTCTGTGCATCCACAGTTTCCTGCATTTTCCATGTGTTTGTATACTCAAACTGTGTTCTCCTAGCTGGAGAATATCTATCTATATATATATATATATATACAGTATATATATATATATAAAAATCCTAACACATCCCTATATGTCAGAAAAGTCAACATCCTGCATCATTTACCTGGGGAATGTCAGGTCAGACACGATAAATGACAAATCCTCGACAGAAATGTTGGCGAACACTAAAAATCAGGTCAATTATTTTAATATAAAAAAGATAAGGATTATCACTTTAATTTTCTAGATTGGTCGACTTTTGCGAAGGTCTTAGTTCATGTATATTCACAAGTATCTGTGATGGTTCCCCTGGTCCACGGGAGCACTACATCTTTCCTCATCTCCCCAGGTCCCACCTCCTCATCCAGCAAACACATCTGAATGAGCAAATCAGAGGCACAATCCAGAGAATACAACCTATCGACCTGCACAAACATTACACTTCTCTCCCATTTCCTCTTCATTCCTGGAACTCATCATATAATTCAATTCACACTCTCCCTTTTCTCTTCTATGCGTATCATTCTTCAATCAACTCCTCTTCCTATTCATCACAAACTCCCAGCCTACTCACACCCCACCCTTCCACCAAACGCTTTCACGCAGTCATCCCTCTCTCCATCCATTTATCCTTCCTGACCTCTCTCTCCTTCACACCCTCATCAACTCGCCCTACATCTCCCTCCCTTCCACCGCTCTATCAATCTCTTCCACTCTCTTCTTTCTCACGCCCTCCGTCTATCCCCTCTCCCTTGCTCTGGGGTTGTCTGTGGTAGCGGATTAATCCTGTGTGATAACGGAGAAAGAAAGAGAATGAAAGGAACTGAGAGATTGCTGGTCGGATTAAACCGGGTGTAGGAATGAAATTCGATGATCTCATTGTTCATACAAGTCACATAAAGTTGGTCTGTGTGTGTGTGTGTGTGTGTGTGTGTGTGTGAGAGAGAGTGAGTGTGAGGTAATGGTGGTATCCACTTTATCCTCTGCAATATCTGGCAGTTGGCCAGGAGTGTCTCGCGGAGCACTCTGAAATGCTGGGAAATCATGTACAGGGTTTTGGTCATGCTGACTGAATTGCGTTTTTATTGTATTCATTCATCATTATAATGTCTATTGTGACAGCACATTGAATTAATGTGTGTTTGTGTGTGTGTGTTTGTGTGTCTCACATCGGTTCATTGCTTGTATGGGTGTGAAGTAGCTGACAGCAGGTTGTGGAGGTATAATTGTAGGGTGTTTTGAGGAAAAAATGGTACCCAAAGAAAATTTTTTATGAGGCTCATAGTCTGTAGAATTCACACGCTTAGAAACACAGAACTTGATCCACCGAACGCGTTAAAAGCCTCTAAAAGCTCCTCTCCATTAAGTTATAAGTTCATTTAGACACTAATATGTTCTCCGTCTCTCTGAAAGTGATACCGATGACATCCGATCCCGTAGCATCTGTATGGTTTATGGATTGCTGTCTTACAGTAACTTCCTGGTGTCTTACCTCATCAGTTCACAGCTTGGGAGATGTCGCTGTTGTGGTGATATAAATGCAGTGGTATCCAAAGAAAAGTGATTTTACAAGGTGTTACTATCAATATAGCACAACACAGATCTGTTTAGGAATCCAGAAGCTACTTTTAGCTTTCATTGTGGCATGTGTAACTTCTACATATGTTGATAAATGGGTTTCCAAAAGGGTAAGCAAAGACTTTATAAAAATCATGAAATTGCGTAATTTGTAAATCACCACAGCATCACATCAAGTGATTTATTTATTGATTCTTACAATAAATTTTCTGAAAGAAAAAAAATATTGATTTTATTACAAATCAATTGTCTTTTATGATATCTTCATAGTAATGGATTAACGTTGTAAATATTTCAGCTGTGGGACAAGGATTAGTTTATTCAGAGAGAGAGAGAGAGAGAGAGAAAGAGATAGGTGGAGTAACAGAGAGACTGCGTGAGGCGATCGCACAGACAAAGAGAGAGAGTGAGGCAGACAAACACGAAGAGAGAAACAGAGGGACGGAGACAAACAGACAGATAGACAAAGAGGGAGACAGGGCAGGCCTCGTTCTTCGTTGCTTGAGTTTATTCCGGTCCCCATATTCGTCTGATCAGCCACCTGCTTCAACACATTTGAATGTGTGACTGTTCAAACATATCAACAATATAACGTAAGGACATCCTTAATCTATGATACAGATGTGGTGTTAGCAGAGAGGGAAAGATTAAGGATTAACAGACACCTAAAGTGAAAAAAATTAGAAATAAAACAGTCAGAAACTAATGAGTAATTGTGAGTTGTACTTACATGCAGATGGACTCAATCTGTTAGAACATCACTGAAAACAGGAAGGCCAGAACATATTTATTTTTAATGGGGTATTTAATGTATTGTAGGCTGACCTTGGTGGTCCTAAAAGGTGCCTATAAATTACATGTAAATGTGTCAGCTGTCTTGCACCACTAGCCAATGCACTGCTGAAAGCCACCAGTGTACACGCTCACACACATTGACCTTGGGCTGCATTGTTATTCATCAGTGGACAGAGGCGGGCACGCTGCCTTCACTGCTGTTATCTCTATGGGACACAAACCAGCAGCCTGATGCCAGTGGTGTTCTATCTGTCTTCACTGTAAAAAGCATCGTGGCTTTAAATCAGAGCGGCTCCATCAAACAGACAAAAGTTTAGGGCCTGCTGTGCTGGGCCTAACACGCTCATGGACTGTAAAAATGCTCTCTGCACATGGAGACAAATAATTCAGGTGGCAAACTAATACACCTCATACATAAACCTGTAGTTTCTGATGCTTAAAATGATCATTTATCATTTTAAATTATACATTGTTTTGGTCTTACCTAAACTGTGTTTTTAAGTATTTGCATCCAAACTGTAGCTGTAGTTATGAAGATTAAACAGCCTCTATTTTCTACTGTTTATCCAAGTTTGGGTTGAGCATGCTAAGTTCATCTTTGGGGATCCCAACATATAAGTAAATATATATGTATATACGTGTGTGTGTGTGTGTGTGTATACATTATATATACAGTACTGTGCAAAAGTCTTAGGCCACCATTAGATTTGTTGTCTTAGCAATGCTATCTATGTCTTTATTAGAATACAACCAGTAAATACAGGAAATGTGTATGCAGCATTGAAAAACTGTAAAAAATCAGAAAAGAACAACTTCTACAGGATAAAGTGTCAAGTATTTAGTGTGTCGTCCCTTTACACTTGAACCAGGCTCTCTTCACCCTAAATGGAAAAGAACCCTAATTAATGTCATTGCTAACACCTGTATTTGTCCCACTTTCATCACTATTTCCTGTCAGAATGACTGCTGGGAAAAAGGTCCATTACACCAGGTTTGATAGGGGGGGAACAAGACTTTTGCACAGTGCGGTATATAATATCTATATAATCCCTCCAGTGTATTGTGGTCCTGCCCTGTGGTCTGGAACACCTCCCTCTGTAGATATCTAAGACCTATCCCGATGAGGTGCCTGAACCGTGCCGTCTTTGGCCTCCGGCTCAGCATTCTCTTCACCTCGACAGTTAGGTACAGCATCTGCGTCCCTGCATAATCTGCATACCCTCACTCACGAACAAGTCACCGAGATACTTGAAGTCCTTCACTTGGGGCAGTAACTGTAGCCACCCGGAGAGGTCAATCCACCCTTTTCCAGATTCTGACACGGAGGTGATGATCCTCATCCCAGCCACTTCAATCTCGGCTGCAATCCAATCAATTGCATCTGTCTGGATATATGGAGCATTTTGCAGCCAAGATAAACCGGTAGAGGATAAAATACCTTGAAGCTGTACTTTTGTTGTATACTTCCCTTGATAGACTCCAATAAAATGTGGCTACCAGTCAAAAGCACCAAGGGGCTCGTTTCTCATGTTCAGCAGAAAGCACCAGTTTTACATCAGGCATTGAAAGAGGCAGCTTTGATATAAAAAGAGTCTTTGAAGGCCCCTCAGGCTCTACACACGAAACTGCATTGACACACACACATCAATCATGCTTTGTGATAGCACTTTATAAAAGGCCGTGCTGCCCTCTCATAAGTTTGTATACCATTCCATAAGGAAAAGGTTTGTTTCCTGTCAGTATATTTACAATAGCTATTTTCATTGCTGTATCACAGGGAGATTATTCGCTCCATTTCCAGAAAATTCAAGCCTCATCCCAACTTTCTACACATTTGCTATCCAATATCTGTGACGGTTCACAGTCATCCAGGTCATGGTGATCCAGGTAGAGTGGAATCGAGTGCAAGTAGACTTGATAGGAGATAATTGAGGATGTTTCGCCTCTCATCCAAGAGAATTGAAGAAGCCTCTTGGATGAGAGGCGAAACATCCTCAAGTATCTTCTGTAAAGTCCAGTTGCACTCGATTCAACCCTTCTTGGATTTGCTATTCAAGTTTTACTGCTTTACCTCAGGGCATAGTTCTGAATTTTACACTGTTATCAAAGTTTGACCTTTGTTATTGGAGCTACAGAAAAACACAACCATTTTATCGCATGGTTACCTCGGCTGTCGGTGTGTGAATCTGTGTGTGCATGGCTGAATGTGAGGCAAACATTGGAAAAAAGAGCTATAGAAATGCAGTCCATCTACCATACAAGAGACACATAAACACATAAATTGGCTGCAACTGTGGCATTTGGATGCTGCTGCAGCTATGCTGACTGTCATATTCATTCACCAATTTCAGCTAATAGGAGAATGAACGTGGCAGCATAATTGTAGTGTTCTTTGGCCTTCGTTTCTTTGAATTGGAAAAGAATGACCTTCCTCTTTTCTAAGATGATGACACGGTTTGCTGAATGTAGTCTGTGCTGCTTTGCATTTATTTAAAGGTTATCACCACCGCTGAGGTTCATTTATGAGGCCTGCCCTTGGCCTCTGTGGAAGAGAGCCAGCAGGAGCAGCATCTTGCTAAGGCTTAACCATCTGCTACACACAAACACACATTTTCTATTGCTCAAAATAAAGGTTTAAAGACAGGCTTTCTTATACATATATATATATAAATAATAAATAAAATAAATGCCAATAATATGCTAATTATAAAAATTTTGCTACTATTTACATATAAGTTGTACAGAGTTTTAAACTTTATCATCACAATTCTAGACTGAGAAATTATGCAAAATCTAAATGCTCCGTTGTCCAGTTGACTGATGCCTGCTTGATGCTTGATGGTGTGTTGGAAGAGAGAGAGACAGGGTCTTGCTCATCTCATTTTGCAGAGTCAGCTTTCTCCTGCCCATCACCTCTCTCTCCAGCTCTCTCTCGCTCTCTCTTTCCCCTTTTACTTCATTGCCTTTTCCTTTTTCTCCCTTTTTGTCCCCTCTTCATCTTTCATCCCTGCTTTCCATTTACGCACTCAGTGCACCCTCCTTCCTCTGCATCCCCCGTGTCCTCCCCATGTCCTGTGGTATGCAGCCTCAATCAGCGGAGGGCAAAGCCAGAGCCAGATCCATTTGCTGTGTTCAGCCCTCCCTCGCTCCCTCCCTATCCCATCCCTCTCTCATCCTCTCCCTCCCTCCTCTTCCCATCCTTTCTGCTTTTCGCGGCTAGAATCGCTGCACTTGTCTAAGCGTTGTGATGGGGAGCAAACACAGAGGGCTCGCTGCAGCCCAACCAAGCCAGGTGGAGAGCCACAGAGCGGACTGACTTGTCCAAGACAGGGTAAACGGGTGGGACGTGTCCCTCACTGCCTCTCTCCGCACGTAACAACCCAGCATTCCTGAAAGAAGGACTTGGAGTGACTGCACACTGGATGGGGGAATCAACAGGGGTGATCCCTCCTGCCATTTCATTTTAGATGTTGTTCAGAAATGGCTTTTGTTGAGTTTTGATATGGATCAGAGTTGAAACCAGTATCTCTTGGTTGGAATCGGAAGGCATTTGGAATTGGATGTGGAATAGAATGCGGATTGGGGCGCCTCAGCTTCGGGACACAGGACCACATGGACATGTTTGGTTTCTCTAAGCTGGCTAAGATGTCCGGGTGAGTGCGTTTGTCTTCTTCTACTGTGGTTCTTAAGCGTGCAGATAGAGAATCTAAAAAGTTAGTTAAAATGCTTGGCACCAGGGACTTTGTATACCTTGGCATACAAATACAAAAGTACAATCTGGAAATAACAAATGACAGAAACGGCAACTTCTGAGTTACTGATCCAACGATGCATTGTATTCATACAATGCACTGAAAAATACAGCAACAGCCAGGATGAATAGTTCAATAAGAATTCCGAGGCAGAATCTCTGATTTATATTACAACACTATGGCTCATAGTTTGCATAATTTTGGACATAAAAAAAAAAAACTTAAAATAAAAAATTTATTCTGATACATACTATAGTTTTTACATTGTAAAAAGGACGTTAAAACTACTTTCTAGTTGCAACTTCTTCTGAACTTTAGCCTTGTTACTAATGAATTACCAACATGTTTTGTGACTATGGACTAAGGATTCTTTGCGCTTTTTTGCTTGAGGAGAATTGGTGGAGTTTTTCCATGATTTTCCGTACAGAAACCGAGACAGAACTTACCAAGTTCTGATTGCAAGGTTGGCTTTGATTAAAGCACATGACACTGTGACACACACATTTGCTCTCCTCATGGTGTGAGGCGAATATATTGTTCAATGGACAACAATTTAAATTCTCCTCCTTCTCCTCCCTCCTGCGACTGTGGAAAACAAACTAAAGCATTTCACTGATTGTTAAACACTTTTCTTTTACTTTTAACCTTGTAGCCTACATCATTTATGTTGCACAGCAGATAGACTACTTGTGGAAATTCTCCTCTGGTATCTCTCTGTGTCTGTCTACCTCCAGGGCCACAACACCGACATGTTGGAAACGGCCCGTGATTGGTCACAGCCCCTAATGATTGACATGTTTGCTAGCTTATTGCAGCACACCAAATGATTGGTCCCTCTGGCTGTTGAAAATGCTGTACATATGGGAAGCTGCACTGACTATGACTGATTGTTATTGGTTATCAATCGCAGCATCTGAATTGCATACGCATTCAGAAAACAAATGGAAATAGTCAAACCTTGGTTCCTATTTGTGTTACTACTTTTATTTGTGTTGCTACTATTAAAGTTGAAAAGGCATATTTCAGGATAAAGTGACAACAATGTGATGTTTCAGGTGAAATGAGTATGAATTTACCTATTTTCTACCTTTGGAACAGACAGGGATTGGCCCTTGTCGTCAAATTGTCCAAGGTTGTGTGTTTGACGGCCGAGACTGAAAATGTTCTAAGATCAACAGAAAGAATAAGATGAGCAGAAAAACACGATCACAGAGCGAGTTTGCTTTGTGTGCGTTAATGTATAGATCTGTGCTGATGTGATTCTAAGTGACAGCTTTACTTTACTTTGCTTATGCGAGCAGGTTTCACACAGCTATACTGTAGTTTTCCTTTGTGCCATGAAAATGTTTACTGTTGTGTGATCGATAAGGTATTGACGTGACCGTGGTGCGATACGGAGACTGACAGCAGTAACAACAGGGACTCAGCAAATACGAGAATGTGAATGAAAGGAGTGACTTGGTTATTCAGGATGGGGGATGGAGGAGGAGAAAAGAGGCAAGAGGGTGAAAGAACAGGATGGAGGATGCAAGCAGGGTGGGAATAAAAAGTGAGCCGTAGACGCAAAGATAAGATTTATTGTCCATTTAGGAAGACACAAATTGGGGGTTTAGCCAATTCCAATCCCCATGAGTCACAGTTATGCTCTGTCTTTGATGAGTACTTGATCTGGCCTCCTGTGTCCAAGCAAATACACAGGATAAGCCTGATTAGGTAGGAAATTACTGAAAATGCTATGTTGATGTATATGTGGCGAACCAGCAAGCAAACAAGGAATAGTTTTACTCATATCAGTCCTCTTCATATGTGATGGCATCAACAAATCATGCCAGTTTTACAGCAACTAGTAATTGAATGCACTTATAGGCAAAACATCCCGGATAATTTGAAGGGCTTTGGATAAATACTGAAATCAGTTGAATGTAAAATAATGTTCGACAAGAAAAGGCTTATCTTTTTAAGTTTGCTTAAATACTCCTTGGTCTTAATGTGTGGGTATTTCACAATTATTTCCCCAGAATGCATCCTGATATCTTTGGTATTGGCCATTTTACTGCAATTTAAAATAACCATGAGGATAAGCCAGTTGCTCATTGCCTTGCAATGAGGTCAAACGTTTTCCTTCATGTTAAAAAAAATGCCTTCATTGTCAGGTTTGTTGTGATTTTTGAGTTACAGTGATTTTAAATGATTTTTCGGGGAAATTACATTACATGCAACTGGGAAACTGACACAAACCATTTTTTTTCCTCCATCCAAAAAATTTAAATGCTCCTGGGATAAAATATAAAAAATTTCAGGGAAAGTATGTCCAAGAAGGGTTATTCCTAGTTTTTCTGTTAAAAGTAGCATTTTGTAGATATAAATGTAGTGGCAAAGTTTTGGTATGGCACTAAGGTACGATTCAGCACCATAGTGGATAATTACTACATACAGGACAGCAGTAGTGATGGAAAAATACAGATGGAAGCTGAATAAGGGCTATTGTAGAGATTAGTTCAGTTTAGTTTGATAATCAGACTTACACATACAAATTGAGAGTTTTCCTCAACATATTTATTTAGTTTTTAGCCAAATTATGCATGCCCGGAACCTGTTTTTACATGGTAGAATTGAACGTGAAACACTAAGAGGTCTTACGACAGAAGGGACGTCTACAAGCAGGAATAATGAATAGCTCAGTACACCCTGCAGCACGTGGTGGCTCACACACAAACACACACACACACACACACACACGCACGTTTGGATGATCTTTGACTTGAGTGGGTGCATACGACTAAGCCCACTAAACATGGCTCATGACAAATCTTTTAAATCTGCATGGGAGCACACACACACACACACACACACACACACAGGTTAGCATCTGGAGTGCATCTTATACATTCAAGAAAGGAGGGAAGAAGAACAGAAAGGAAAGATTGTAAGAATTCGACCGGATTGCCTCGAGGTGATAATGTCTGTAGATTAAAGGGGCATTCTGTGCAGTTTCAGCATAAATATCATTGCCACGATTACATGCAAAATTTCATAGTACGTCATGAACTTTGACTTTTCATTTAAAATTTTACCTGGAGCTGCATCTTTGTTTCCCCTCTGTTGCAAGTAAATGCAAATACTCAAAGGTATCCACAAACAACACACAACCTCTCTCTGTCTGTGTGATTTCTAAGAATTACCGTGTTCCTGGAAGGTTCACAGTAATACTGATCGGACAGGGTGTCCCTTGTTTCTTTAATAATATACAGCAAGACCCGTTGTATCATTACACAGGGTACAGTGGCTTTTCATTTCAAGTGAATACTTCCAGTGAGAAAAATATCATCTTTCCAGATTTTGGTGCATTCCCTACAAGCTCTGTTTTCTGATGAGCTTCATCAGCTTTCTGTGCAAGGTCACCTTTTGGACATGTTTCTCCAGTAAGGAATCTAGGAACAACTTGGTCGTGCCTGTTCGGTCATTATTTTTGTGTTTATAAGGCAGCTTTCCCAGCAAGTGTAACTGATGTCACTCTCAGATAAGGACCCAAATCTCCAGCTCCCCATGTTTGTTCTCATAGAATGTAACAGTATTAGAATGTTACGGAATGGTTTTGATGTCGCTGATGTTTGCAGGTGACTATTGGGATTCTCAGCCCATCTTTTGACCAATCAGAATCAAGAACAAAGGCGCGAGGTGTAACAGAACGTGGTAGTCCTAATTGTTCATTCATTTGGCAGGTTTATGTCATTCCTTCATTCCATTGTGCCTGTAATGGTGCTGTTAATATCTGAAGCCTTTTAAGACCCCATGGGAATGTAGCTCTGCCTCATTTCAGTCCTTCTGATTATGACTCTCCTCATTTTCCTTTAAACGTGCCTCAGATAAAATGTCCTAAAAGCCTCCTTTAATTGACTTCTTCCCTTTGCTGAATTTCAATGAGCGTTGTGAAAACATTTCTCGCATATTGATACAGATAAAGGTGTCACTCAGCACAGATGTTAGTCTATTTAAACCCTCGCCACGTTGTCTGCAAAGGATTCATGTTGTACAGATCTGTGGCGTGGGAGGATTAACACATTCTTATGTTTCTGTGATTGTTAATTGGAATAAATAGTTTTAATTTCTCCTTCTTTTTGAATAGTTCAGACGACTTGGGCGAACTCTCAGCCAATTATAATGTGAATAATATCAGCACATCGTATTTGGTTTTAGCATTCCAGCACCCAGCTGGCCATAGTTTAACTATGGATTCTCCCACGCTCACTCAGCCTTCTGTTTTCAGATAAAGTAACCAAATTTGCTCCATAAGCTTAGGAAAGCTGGAAAGAAAACAAAACGAAGGAAGGAAAGGGGGGGACGAAGTGAAGGAAGATAAAAAAAATTACAATTTAGGGATTAGATTAGGGAAAAGTAGGTAAAGACAGAGAGAAGAAAGTATAGAATCAGAATCAGAATCCGGGTTTATTGCCAAGTAGGTTTTCACATACAAGGAATTTGCTTTGACATGTTGGTGCTTGACATAACAGACGACATAGTACATAGTAGACCTACCAGTAGACATAATACATCGTGAACATGACACGACAGTGGACATAATACAAAGGGTGAATCCAAGAGGAATAGTAGTCAAATTGAATTAAAATTACATTGTTAATCCCAAAGGCGTATCTGTGGAATATGATTTCCTGTCCTTACCATGGTGACAGAAACATTCTGTACATTTATAAATGTAATAAATAAATACAAGACATATAAATAAAGCCTTGAACAGTTTCGAATGACTCGTTCACGAAGTAAAAATGCATTGCAGTAGTTGTTGAATGTTAATGAAAAAGACGCACATAATGACAGCTCAGTGCGTGGATGCGTTTGTTGAACTATAATCAAAACCTAACTCTCAGCGCACACTGTAAGCCTTCTGGATCTCCGTCATGAACTCAAATTCATGTTCCAAGGTTGTTTTTGTGGAACAAAGCCATATTTTCCACTAGTTACGACTACAGCAGAAACAGTAGTAACATCTGAATGTATGAGAAATTGTAGGCCATTCATCACTGCATAATGAAGCCTCCTTTGAATGATTAATGATAGTCAATAACAGTTAGGCCCCTCTGTGAAAGGGGTCAATGATCTCTCCGTTTGTCCTCGTCAGGTTTATTCCCCCTTTGCACTAATGAGCAGTGTGAAAGTGGACAAAGTAATCCAATCTATGCAATGTTGAGGCGAGGCTGGAATCCATATCAGTGTTTGTATTGTGGCAAAATCTTGGCTTCAGAGCATCAAAACTTGGCAGTGAGATTGGCCAGCAGGGTTTTTTGTCTTATGAATGTCAGCTTGCAATAATGCCAAGTTTCCCTCTGCTGTACTCTCATGCATGCTGCTGCTGGCTCCAGCATTTTAGTTTTGTCTTATAAGTGTTATATTCATGGCCAACGTTTGCAGGTGTTTTACATTCTACACCAGGTTTCTACTCCATCATTGCTGCTTTTAAATCTCACTTGAGTGCTCGGTTTTATTGTGTAGGTCCATTTTTCCAAAATAAAGTCTGCCCTGTTTATGTCTTCGGATTTGTATTAGATTCCAGCAATTTGAGTTGATTGATTTCAAAATGTTTAACAAAGCTTGGATGAGTTTGCGAAGACCTCTGATTTTCTGAGGCGTCTAACTCACAAATTTGTCCTCGCCGTTTACCGTTTTATATCTTTCCACTTCACGATGCAGTTGCGGCTTCATCAAACTTCGGAATAGATTGTGTTTTTATGACTTCAGTTACCTGTCATTTTCCCTGAATCAACAGTTTTCTGGAACTGGGGTGTGATACT
Source organism: Brotula barbata (assembly GCA_900303265.1). Taxonomy (NCBI): domain Eukaryota; kingdom Metazoa; phylum Chordata; class Actinopteri; order Ophidiiformes; family Ophidiidae; genus Brotula; species Brotula barbata. Next base: position 7,094 of record OMNV01016215.1, on the reverse strand, counting down.
GAGGAGGAAAAGAAAAAAAGCAAGTCTCTTTCTCTCTCTCTCTCTCTCTCTCTGTGGCCCTTAAAGTTGCACAATATCCTTGATCTGAGTTGGGATAATCCTCCTAAGAGATTTGGTTGCTGATCGCCGCACATTGCTTTCGCTTATTTTTTGCCCGCTTCGTTCAATATATTAAGTCGCGGCACTATCAATCATCCATCCATCCATCCCGCCGTCCATCCCGCCATCCATCATCTCCTCGTCTCTGGAATGAAAACTCGGCGTCAGGATGCTGAAATCACAAGACGTCAAGATTGAATTGAATCCAAATTAAATTAAAATTATTAACCTGGCAGAGAGACATGCCTAATCTCTCCATGCTTTTTTTCTTCTTTTTTTTTTTTTTTTTAATGAAAGCATAAATGCTGTAATCAGGCGTTCATTTGTTTTCTGGGATTCGTTCCTGCTGATAAACTGATACGCTGTTATATTGTGATTACCACATTGACTCTCGCTGTGACACTTTATGCTTCATGCTTCCTCTCCCTTTGACGACAGACTGAATCTGATCAGTTATGCAAATCATTTTGTCTCCCGCTCAATTCAGAGGACCAACTTCCTTCCCTCATCGAGAACAACAAAGTTTTCAGCTCGAGTGGTTGTCTTTTTATGCTCCGAGATAATAGCGGAGCAAATAGTGATTTTGGGGAGTGTGTCACATGCTGTGTAAATGCTGAGTGAATTTGACACGCGCCTCCTACTGCTGTTAGCACGTTCATGTCTCATGTATTCTGCATGGAGGGTTTGGTTAGCAGGCCACGCTGCTCATTGCATTATTTAATGGCACCTACAGAGGCTTTTGACGCACAAATGGATAAGGCCTTGTAGTCCCGCGACAGTGTCCATTTTTAACCATTTCTCTGTGTTGTTACAACCAGTATTCACTTCTGAAAACTTAAATTCTGTTGGGCAAATATGACACGTTGCAATATTTGAGATTAACACACAAAATTGCTTACACTCACGACTTTATGCAATATAATCTGATCCAGTGAAAAATTGTGTTAAGATGTAGGTATGAATGAGTGAAAGTATTTAAACTATTTTGAAAATGCAAAAATACAGAACATGAAGGTATTTTGATACAAATTTGATCTGATTGTATTTAGAATACATATTTCAAAGAAAATGATCAGAAATACTGCTTTATCATGCTTTCCCTGTGACTTTTTGTACCCCAAAAACGTGCAATAATCAAAATATTAGAAAATTTTATAGATTTTTGAACAGGCACAGCTGCAAATTTTCATAATTTTTGTTCAGTGCTTAGACTCCAATATGACAGCAAAAAGAAAAGGATTATTAACACACAGAGGGAAAATCATCTGAAAAGGAGTAGATAGAAGTTAACCTTATAAACTCTACCCCGTTTCTGTAATTGCAGTTCATTTCATGATCGACTTTCCTTCTTGTGTTCTGTTATAGACATAATTGTATGACATATTTTGAAATACCACTAATGTTGTTTTATAATACAGCTTTGCTGGCATAGTTAATTGTTTATTAGTTTAAATATAATGAGAAATGCCCTCATCAGAGTTCATACTTTCACCACGGCCCTCCAATTCTGACTCTGTCTTTTAAACATGAACTTTAACAACACGCTCATGCTCACGCTTCCTCCGCTCACAAAACAACAAACTCTTGACTGCATCAAGTCGAGTTCAAGTTATGAACAAACAGAACAGTTCTACCAGCACCGTGGTGCAGTGGATCATGAAATACAGCATGGTCCACACATTCTACATGGAAGACTTTGTGACACGTTGTACCATAGAACAGCTGTGTCTAGTGAGTGAAGATGGGAATGCATTTCTACTGTACGAGCCTCTTAGCCAGCACGCGGTCAATTATTAACGACCTCAGGTTAGTCTATGTGCACAGAGCGAAGCAGTAAGAGATTGAGGAATCTATGAGTGAAGAATCGAATATAAAATATGTATAAGCTAATGAATTGTTCTCATTTATGGACTCCTCATTTAAAGTTAATGGACTATTTGCTTGCATTTTGTGCTTCATTTGTATTGATCGGGTTTATGTGCCTCAATTCAATTGAGGTGTAAGTCAGAGTGCCTCGGAATAAATAATAGACTTTCAAGTGCTTCACAAAAACCCTGTCTTCTGTCCAAAAGTGAAGACAATGAATACGAGCTAGACTGTAAATTTATCACTGATTCTGCTCCGTGTCGCTATTTCTTCAATGTGCCACAGAGTGTCTCAATGAGCCAAAGCGCAATTGATGAGCCCCCAGTGAAAGCAGTGGTTTGCTGATACATCTGTTGGGCTAGTGAAGTAATTAGTTCTGCCCCAGATCCCAACACATAATACTTAAGAGACACTGTATACACACTTCCACTCTGTCAAACACGCCGCATATATGTAAATCTATACTGTATACATACACGCTCATGCACTACAAGATAGAGTTTGTGGTATGTAATAATAAGGGGTGCAAAGGCTAAGTGTTTGGCGAGCAAAATAGCAAAATTAGCCATGTGCCAAAAAAGTCTTCACAATGAAATCAATTAACTCATTGATGCATTTTGTCCCTTTTGTCTGTTCAGTCATATTTTGAAAATTTCTTCCACCATCACTGTTTGTGCGGCAACAATGCAGGTGAACCCAGGTGCAGACACACACACAGGCTGGCAACAGATAGATGTTTAAAGGTGTAGTTTATTTTACAAATTGGAATTAGTTTGGGAGAACGGAGCAGACCAGGTGGAGCGGGATCCAAGGACACGGGGTCCGGAGAACTGAGCGGACGATTCTAGAAGGAAGAGATCAGAGTAAAATTTGTTTTCAGAGGCAACAGGTAATAAGATAAGATAGCTCGAAGCTTCAGCAGTTACTGTCTGAACAATGGCCACGATCGGGCAGAGTGAATGTGGCAGGGCTGAGGCTTGATTGCAGAATTAGGTGCAGCTGGTGTATTCAGCTATCCGACACACCTGTCTCACTCAGGTAATCACACGCCAACACACACAGAGGGTGACACTACGGAGGTGGCAACAATTACGCTCCTGATGCAGATGGAGTATCAGCAGAGGCAGATGTAACAATGGTGAGTCTAATGCCATTCCACCACCGATTGAACATGGCTGACTGAACATTACTTTGCCTAATAGAATTGGAACAATCCTCAATTCAATTTGAAATATAAAAAAGAAAAACATCAACCCTGCTAGTGTCCTCAGAGTGAATCTGGGAATGTGTTTGAGCCGCAACCAAACTGCATATCTGCATCTACGTGCGTTGATGTGAGAGTGAGAGGAGAGCACAAGGTTGCTGGTTTAATGTTTGGAAACAACCAAAACGTTGTCCCATCTCTGACTAATTGTCTTCGAGCAACGCACTGAATTATCAAACTACAATAAGCTATATGTTATAAATGAAATAAAAAGACTTTTTCAGTCAAAATTGGCAATATGTCCTCAGTAACAAGTTGTGGTGTCTATCGTATTCACTCTCTACATGCGTCCATTATGCTACACCCCCTCCTTGTTATCTCTCCTCTGTTGTATGGTTAAAAAATGGATGACTAGGATTTTTGTCCAGCTAATGAGGACAAAAACTGAAGTAAATGTCTTTGGTCTCCCCGGGCAGCGTAGTCAATCTTGGCCGACAGTATGGCGCTCTCTCCACAAACATACACCCTCATGTAAAGAACCTTGGTGTTGCTTTGGACCCCCCTCTTCCTGGTTAGTCTTAAACCAACTGCTTCTATTTATCCCACAGGCCACTTCTGTAATAATTTTGTGGACGGGAGACGAGGCACAAACATAAGTGTTTCCTACTCATCCGAATGACTAAAGCTGACCTGTCTCATCTTATTTAGAGAGCTTTCTACTTCGCTTCTCCGCCTGCATTATTTTTGGCTTGCTGGATTCTGCTGCCACGTTCAGTGCAGATGTTCTAGCAGCTGTGTGTTTGTATACAAGTGTCTTTACATGAACTGAGTTGGATATGCACACGCATTGCAGATGTGATTTTTTGCTTCCATGTGTTGCCAGATGAAAGAATCACACACACACACACAGCTACATGGAATGATCTTTGACCCTTCCGATTGACTGGAACCAAATAGATGGAGATACAGTACAGCCAATGCATGGTTGTCATGACATCATGTGATTTCAGTCAACCAAGCAGAAATAACAGTGTGTTCAACTCCCCATGGGCATGACCTCAGATAAAATCATAATTTCATATATTAATAATAACTTATTATTCAATTAAACCAATGCATTTCAGTTCTGGGTTATCAAACATAATTCATAATACAGAGTATTCAGTGGACAAAATGTGAAATAAATGCCATACTGAATAACATGTGTGTACCAGCCCATAAGGTTTGGACACAGGGGGAATTTGTGTTCTTGTCTGAGAGGAGCAGACATTTTACAGATTAGATTAGCTAGATTAGCAGAGAGTGCCAGGAAGTTTCATTCACTACGACAGCATAAACACAAACAGCAAATCACCATATTTCTGTTGAAAACAAACATCACCTGAGATTGCTCTTTGTGTTTTCTGTCACTTGATTCCACTGGGTTTCAGGTGACATTTTACCGAGAATCAATGAAATGTTCTGCTGTGGTCTGTTTCCCCCCCCCCCCACAGATATACTGCTGTGCTGCAAAAGGTTGAAAAGCAAAGCTGTAAAATATTTTAGATCTGCTGGAGTGCACAGTGACAGGCTGCAGACAGCTACAAGCAGCACAGAGTGTTCAAAAACATGCAGCGTAGGCGAATTGGAATATCTGAATTGACCATAAGTGTAAATGGTGGTGTGATTGAGTTGTCTGTCTTTATGTGTCAGCCTTGTGCTAGACTGGCAATCTGTCCAGGGTGTACCCTATCGCCCAAATGCAAAAAAAAATGGCGCTGTCTGTACTTTTTTACTGAATGTTACGATTTATCTCGAATCAATCGGTCTTTGTTTTTAGTCGTTCCATTCCTCCTACTACTCAACAGGTGGTTGAGTAGTGGGAGGTACCACCTTTCGTTTTACAGACTAGTGCCCTGGTCAAATGCAATGGCAGGAGCATTAACTGAAACAAGGAAGCCCCTTGGCCATGCCCTGGATGCGCGTTAGATTCAGATAGATGACCGTTTTGACGCCGACTGAGCATTATTGCTGACAGTGAAGTTGAGTGGAAGTGCCTGCTGCTCCTGCTTCAGTTTCTTGGTACTGAGTAGCTTTTTACAGTAAGCTTTAATTAATCCAATCATCTCACACACTGTTGGCACGATTCCACATCATTGAGAACAGAAAGTGATTAACAGAGACTTTCATCTCTTGAAGATACCCACTGATCATCACAAGTACAGTTATGTCTTCATTATGATCCCAGCGGACACTTCAAAACGTTTTATGCATTCGTTTATTTATTTATTTGTTTGCATTGCATAACAATAGCAGGGAAAACATTTCCTTTTTAGAATGTGTAATTCTATAAGTAGAACTGATTGTTTACAGACTGCTTCACAGCTCCCATCATAAATAAAATAAATATATAAATATAGCACAACTAAAAATTGCTCTTGACCATAAAAGGCCACGATGTCGCAGATTTTACAAAATGTGCATATTACACAATATCATTTGTGATAATATACAGTACTTCAAAAAAAGTCTTAGGCCACCATTAGATTTGTTGTTTTAGTAATACTATCTATGTCTTAAACAAACAAACATATCATTTAAAAGTAAATAAATATAGTACACATGACTAAACCTGTGCTATATTAGAGAGCAGTATTGAAAAACAGTTTGTTCAAATCATCATAATAAAGCCATAATTCTGCCAAAATTGTTTCAAATTGCATTCGTCAAAACTGTCTCTGAGAATATCATAGCGTTTACATGTTCCTTCCCTTTATGTTCATCACTTCAGAAAGCTGGCAGAATGGAGCTCCATGTTCAATGTATTACATTAGAAGGAAACAGTGTGTTCTTCCGTACGTGTTTGTTTCTGTGCATCCTTGCGTGTGTGAAAGGCACAGACAGCCAAGGCGTGTTGTTGTGAGATTGTCCAGCTATATAAAGTGAAAGCTCTTCCACAGGAACTTTTAGCTGCGTGCACTAATGTTTCATTTATGAGCGGCACAAAACCATGGCGAGAACGTGAGCGAGCGCAACGAGAAGAGAGAGGGAATGGAAATAGAAATGATGGAGGATGTGGAACGGAACAGGAGGAGGACAAGTCAGGCGAGGAGCTGAAACCGCTTGGAACTTTAATGAGCCTAATGAGGAAGTTCATGAGCCAACCAATTAGAACAATTCTAGTGACAGATCAATGCTAAGCTGGATAATCCAATACCACTTACAGCAGCACATATTCAGTTGATTTATCTTTAAAATTATGAACATATCCTGTTAAAAGCCCTGCAGTAAGTAAACCAGACAGACCCCCGTCAGAGTCCAGCTGATCCAGACATCTGAGGAGACGTCCTCCTGCCACAGTTCAATGAGTCTGGCTTCTTTTTCTCTCGTCCACACAAAACCTTTGGGCTTCCCCGTCTTTGCAAAAACACCATCTTCCTCTATGGTTTATGCTGTTTACTGATTTAGCAGGAATTCTGAATAATTTCAGAAGAAAAAATCTGCTGAAACTCACAAACTCAAGCCGACAGTCCTGTGATCTTGAAGAGAGGGAGGTCGGCCAGTATTGTCCTTACACATCTCAGCAATGCTCCCACGCTTCCTATCCCTACTTTTCCATTTAAGATTCCCAAACCAACAGATAAAAGGAATTGTCATCAAGGTTTAAGCTTTCCTAGGGCAATCTGTGTAAAAGTCAACACTTCTAAATATTGTTAGTACTCATTATCATTTCATCATCAACTAGAAAGACTTAATGGGTTACTAACCATTCCATGCATCCAGATTCCTTTAAATAACCTTGAACATTTTGCCTTAAAGCAGACTAAAGTACCAGTTAATTTGCCACTGTTTAAGAGGCTTTAAGAATCCATGGGTTCCATAGATTCCTGGTGATAAATGATTGTAGTTGTTTTGCAGCGTAAAGTGCTGAGAACTGGCAGTGACG
>OMNV01016213.1:83497-101934 GCA_900303265.1 Brotula barbata | reverse complement strand
CTCAGTAAAGAGGAGATTATTTATCAGGCGTTCGTTCCTGTCTGGTGCCCAGAGAGAGCCCTAGTTATCATGTGAGTGGCGCTCGAGAAGCAACACAAAGAAACTCTTCAGATTGTTGTCGTCATGCCGCCGCGGCTTTAATAACAAGATGCTAACAAAGAAACATGTTTGGCTGGCTGCTTATTAAAACAAGCTGCCGCGACTATATGCATCAAGCTGAGGTGCAGGCGGTTGGATTTTATTCTGCGGATGGGATCTGTGAGGCAGAGGCACACCTCTCTGTAAGTGAGCAGAATAAATCACCAGGTGTGTGTGTGCTGTTGGCAGGATCACAGACATAATCAGACAGATCACTCAAGAGCCTCCCTAAGCTTTGATTCCTTTACCTCCAAAATGGTCCCAATGTTAGATAAAGCCCAGTTTGTAAAGGTTTATAATAATCGTGGAGGATGTCTGTTCTGTTTCTTAATCCTGCAAAAATCTGCCTTGGCTCCTCTGTAATTTGTAAATATTCCATTTCATATTATCTCATACATTCCTGGAAACAAACTGTCTCTCATTCCGCTCTTCTCCAAGTCTGTAACTGCAGAAAGCTTTTTCAGCAGGAATTCCAAATATATGAAAATGAATAACAGGGGTGCCTGTGATGATGTGATCTGTAAATTCAATTTCACAAAACAGCTGTTAGAGGTAATTCCTAACTGAAATGAGGCTCCGTGTAGCAGAAATCCGGTTACCATTCCTAGTTACCATCACTTTGAGTTTTATTGTATATGAAGTGTTTACATCTATCTGTTATGAGACAATAAAGGAACATCCTAACCATCTTGTGAACTCGGCAGATTGGTTCTGAATAAATATTTTTTTGAGAAAATGCCTTTTTCTTTTTGTTATTTATATTACATGTCATTCTAAATATATACATTAGACTGTGTACATAGCTTTCATCATATATAATTCAGCTCATAAATAATCGGATTGCTTTGGTTGACACATTTTTGCAATCCCAGTATTTACATCCTGTTGCATTTAATCATATTAATACCCAGAAACCCCTTCTCCGGGCTTCAAGTGGCCATTTTGGACTTTTAGTGTCACCTCTCTAAAAGGAACAAAGCCGCAGTAATTTATGCGGATCGGCGTATTTTAGCACAGACAGCGACAGAGCAATCAGAGTGAGCAGAGCAGCGAGCACGGCGTCCATCCTCTGCTTTCCAAACACGCCGCCTCCGCCCCATCACCCCTATTTTTGAAAGCCCTCTCCACCAACCAATTTCCACCACAGTCACCTCCGTCCCATACACTGCCTCACGCTGCTTAATTGAAATTGGCACATTTAATTTAGCCCCACAGCCAGCTTCATTCCAGTGATGGATGGCAGTGGATGAGTGTAATTGAACTTTGGAGAAAAGAGGAAGGAAGCAAAGGAGGAGACATCAATTAGCATAACCCGACTGCCCGCTTCATTCATCAGCATGGACAGAGGGCTCGGGGTAGAAGAGAATAGAATCCCTAATCTGCACCGCAATATACAGCAAATAACATTCCAATACTTTCTGTAACATCATTTTCATTTTCAGGGTTGCTTCCTGTCACACCTCTAACTCTCTGATGTCTCCATCTGCCATTTTTTTGTTTTAATAACGCCCTATATTTCTTTTCGTTTTTTTCCTTTTTGGCATTTCCTGCCATCACACACACACACACACACACACGTATACATGTATTTGCTTTGATAACACTTGCTTGTGTCTTTGTCCATTATTGATATTTCCAGATGTGATTCAGGTGGGGGCCGTGTGCGTTTCTCCGATGTTTCCCAGAGTCTGGCTGCTGTTGTTTTATACCTGGCAGCAGCAGGATGTATTCTACCTGTCAGCTCTGGTTAGGCTGCACTAACAGCAGATGCTCGTCTGTGTGTCAGCACTGTTTTGCCTGGACTTACAAAAATTTTTTTTTTAAAATAGAGTATTCTGTGCATATGACAACAGAACAGCTCAGTCTCATGCGAGCCTCGCCTCTCTCCCTCTTTCTTGTTTTAAGGCGCCTGAACAGATGTGGACACCAGAGCTCTTAAATATCACAATGGAAAGGTTGGGACAGATTTGTTCGCTCCTGTTCTTCATATTTTTCAAAATTGACCACAATGATGAGCAATTAGGCAAAATAAAATTGCAAAAAATCTTTATCAGTCTTTATTAAACTTAATGCACTGATTGTCTGGTGTACATACTGTGAATTAAAATATCTGATTCGCAGGGTACTCAGGATAAAGGTTTGTAGGTTTGTACAAATTAAGATAATAAACTATACTAAAATGGCATCACTGAAGTCATTCTTATGGACCACCAGCAACAACTCCTTATAAGATTAAATGCAATGCAATCAGGCTGGTACCGAGGGACCCTCATCAAAAAACAGAACAACGCTGTTCTGTTGGTACCGCGGAGGAATCAAGTGGATAATTGTATTTAAAAATCTTTCTGTCTATCTCTAACCCTGTGAAGTCTTGGTTAATGATCCATATAACAGTGATGAAAGCCTGAACACTTGCAGGTTTGGAGCCAAAGGCCGAGTTGTGCCAACATCTCTAGATTCATCCTAATGCATCTTTGATAAAGGGTGAAATCCAAGCACATGTCAGATCATTAGTTAAATCAAAGCCAAACAGGGAGCAGGTTGAGAAATGAATTTGCAATTCATGTATTTGACATTTTGTGAGTAAAGCTGCTGTATTATTCAGCTTACATTTGTTGGATGCTGCTTTTAACACGACAACGAAGTCACTTTGACATTCACGAGAGACGTAGCCTATATTTGAATAATACACGTGCACACACACACACACACAATACAGAGAAACTTCCGTCGACTCAGGAAGTGCTCTTCAACAAACACTGTTTGAAGAATGTTTACAACGCTTACAGGCAAACGACTTCGTTACTTTTCCCTCTTTTATTGTCTCAAACCTCCTTTTTCTCCCTTCCATCATCCCATGCTCCGTTCCTCTCTTCTGCTCATCCTCCACTTCCTTCCTGTCCCTTACTATTCCCTCTTTTCTCTTCCTCCCACCCTTAGCTAATTAGATCAAGACATATAGTAGCTGTGTGACAGTATTCTCTATAGAGCAAAGGGGCAATATGAATAATTGAGTAGCTATTATCCCCTGCTATTACACCCCGAACAGAGCCACGGGGTTGGCTGACACAGATAATTCCACAACAACCACCACCATTTGTCATCGCTTGTGTCTGCTGCTAATGAATAGGAGGACATCTGTTTTCTTTCTTATTAATATTAGCTGCGTGGTTATCGCCATTCGAGGTTTTTTTTTACGATGCTGTACTGTGTTTTGCAAAACAAAATACAATACAAGTTTGGTTCATTTCACCGTGTGGGTTTTATAAATGGGAGCAGCTTGTCTGCTGCCATTTTCATGTGGAATTTCAAGTTCCTCCTTTTGGTTTGCTTCTTAATTTCAACCTCCAAAGACAATAAATTGGAGGCGACAAATTTCTCGAGGTAACACACAATAAACCATCTGTCCCGGCCTCGTCTTCCATCAATACAAACACATTGCTGAAGGTGTGTTTTTGTCAGTCTTGTTTGGCTAATGGTAGCTAGATGGTGATTATTCAGAAAATTGTTCTTTTCTTCTCTGCTGTCGGTACGAACGGTAAAAATGCTAACGGGCACAATGCACATTAAAGAGACGTAGAACTGTCAGTATGTTCGCCCTATCCAGACTGACAAAGCTTACGATGATGTCGGCCACGCGTTGGCCTGAGTACGGGTTGGAATGATTTAGCTGTTTCTAATGACAAAGATTCATTGATTGTCAGTCGTCAACTCAGGATTTAGTCGGATCGTCGTCTCGGAGTAACAAAATAAGCTTGTAGACAGATCTAATCAGCATCCTGTCTGAAGATATCCCCGGCTTTCACTGCTCCTCTTAAACACAAAAACATACACATACAAGCACACCGAATCCATTTTGTTTGTTTTTTTTCTTCAGTTTTTGTTCTACATTTCCCAAACACATCACATCGTACAGGGTGCCATATGGCTGAGTGGATGGTGTGTGTGCGTAGTGGAGATCACTTTACTGTACGCGGATTATTGTGTCGAGTTACTGTAAACAGTGCCTTAAATGTCAGTGGGTGCAAAAGATGATGGATGCCATCACATTTCGGCACTATTCTCCTAAACTTCACGTCTATCTATTTTGTTACTCTTTTTGGGGGATAGTGTGCATCATTACCATTTGAGAGAAATTATGATAATTGATGGTGATTTGATTATTTTGCCACAGATAGCAGAGCACATGGCATGAGTACCTGTTTATCTTCCACTTTGTCTTGCATCATTTTTGGCAAACGACTCATCTGATTGCTCAAGTGGAGATAATAGCTCGTGGACAGCAACAAGAATCCAGTGAGAGTGTTAAGAAACCGTCAGACGTCCAACCCTCAAAGTTACGTGTGCCTTTTTTCATTCTTCTGCCTGGATGCGTTTCAGCTTAGATATGATAGCGTAACATTTCCACCTGCTGAAGCTTGCGGGTCACCTGGGAACAGCTGAAATTAGGGCAACCAGCGCTACTTCTACCTAGCTCTGATTACTGAAACTTTAAAAAAAAACACACAGAGATGTGAGACGTGATGGGATTATTTCTGTCATACCACAGGAGATCCGTTGTAGGAAAACAATTAGTCTCATTCTGCAGGTTTGATTAACACTCTACCTAATGTTTAAGCCCCGAGGCCTAAAGGCCACTAGAGACGCTGCTAATTAAAACATATATCCTCAGCTTTCTACTGCCGGCTAATTAAAACATATAGCGCCTTCAATCGTCAGAAAGAGCTAATTTAATCATATAATATCTTCTGTCTTGATTGCTGTCTAATTAGAATGTATTACCTTCAGTAGTCAATGTTGGCTAATTAAAACATATACCTCTGTTCCTTATAGTTGGAGGATCTTAAAGAATACCGACGTTGCTCCTGGCTCATATAATCGGCTTTACCTGAACCTTTTCCTTCCATAATGAGAGAATGTTGAAAGTGCAGAATAACAAACTGTAATGAAGCTCTGACATAAATAAAGGTGACACATTCTGCAGATTCCCGTGTTTATTTTGGGTCCATTTTAAATCACTTAACGCTTTAATTGGAGTCATCCTTTGACTCTTCTCTGCTTTAGCGCCGCTGTACAGTGTGTAAAAATGTGCCATTTGCCATATGCCACACATCTTAATACTCTAGCAGGTGTTGTTTGTTTTTCATCAGGGTGGGCTGGATGCAGTTTCGCTCAAAATTTATACTGATAATGCAGACACAGCAAGCAGACAGCTAGCCAAGTGAGCTAAAAGTAGTTTATCAGTATCTATGCATACTTTGTCCACTGATCTCCTTATACAATTTCTGTACATTATCATTATTATCATTATTATTAGTAGTAGTATTCATTATTGAAAGTAATTATGCATATTATTTTTGGTTTCATTTCCCAATGAAGACCTGTAGCTCTGTCAGTGATTGAGTTAGTAGCTGACTTTTTGTTAAATCTCCTCACTGTTATCCAAGGTGGAAAGCGTGTCACTCAGGGCACTCTGATCCAAAGGTCTGTGACTCTACAAACTAAGCAATGCAAACTCTTCCAGATATGTGGCGCTTATGCAGTTTTTAAGTAGGTCAGATTCTGTCACTTTGGAAGCTGGCACAGTCGGGGTACCTGCATCGTTTCCACACCTACTGCTTTCTTATTGCTCAAAGACGTCCTCCTGTTCTTTACAAGAAATGAGAAGAATTCCCTGCTCTTCCTGCACTTCCTACAGTGTGAAATATAACAAGGCTCTGGATTTGGATTTGTTTTTCTGTCTCCCTCATCCATTATGAATCAGTTTATCGGCGCTCCATTGATGATGGCTTTTTAAGGTGTCCTTCTGCACAGCACGGACCTGCTCAAAGTGGACAAACTGAAGTCCAAACCAACGAGGACTGCATATAAAATAAAGCCTCTGAGGGTCATTTCGTAGTCAAATAAGCTTCTCCTTTACCACGTAAATAAACATTGGGGAAAGTTGTCCCAATGTTACCGCTTCAATAACAACACCTGGCAAATAAACGAAAGGCAGTATAAATCACAGAGATCCTGTGGATTCCTCCAATAGCATTTAAACACCTTGAATTATTCATTCTATTCTTACATTTTGTGCCGCTAATGGTAATTCCATTCTCGATTCATCATTTCTGTTTGTTTTTCCAGATGAGGGAATTCATATCCAGCGTATTGATATTAAACGGCGAAGCGTGTGTGATTATCTTGACTCTTCCAGTTGGCTCGAGGGCTTTTAGTTCTGCGGCGCTGCTCCCCATTCATCAGCTAATCACAGGCTGTAAATCACAGCCGTTCATTCCAATATCAACTTTGCCCTCATGCAAAATACAGAGGGAATGTTTACTCAGAGGCTCCGATGCTCCCGGCAGTCACGTGTCTTTGATTTCAAGATTCATCGCTTTCATGCAAAATATCTGATTAGACGAATGTGAAAAAAAAAATCTTATTAAATTTCTTAGCATCCTGTAAATTGTTATTTAAAAAGGACATTAATCTATTGTAGATTGTGGATATTGACAAACGTGGGTGAATAATATTGATAATGACTTGAAAAAATGCACATGGCTGCAAATGTAACGTTTTTGACACAAAAAAATAGAGCGTTTAGGTGATCACACATTACTATTGAATTCTAAATGTTTTAATGTGGCAGCTGGGTTCTCTTTGTATTTTTTTTATGTTTTATCTGCTTTGAAAGGACTTTTACGGTAGAAATGTCCAGCACCTGCACAAAAGCCTGTGGAATCCACTGAGTTTCACAGGGCTCCTTTGAATATGACAGGCCTATATTTAGAAAAAGCCTCCATGGAATATCTCCAACCACTAAACCAGTTGTTAAAATGCAGTTTTAACATAATAAGCACATTTCAGATGGAGAATAGAGGTTAAAACCAGCTGTTTATATTTCCCTATGGGACTCCAGCAAGCATCCTCTAAGAATAGTGTTCATTAACCTTCACTCCTTCTCCTTTCCTTTCATTTAAGTGCACTGTCGTCCCTCTTCCTTTCTGTCTTTGCCCATTTTTTTCATCATCGGTGAGTTTTCTTTTAAAACATAATCCGTTTACCAGACTCACTGTCCTGTAATAACTATATTTATGATACTTGTATTTAAAATATACCCCCATTTCAAATACAACATACAAAATACTATTTATTTCAAATGGTTACGCATTCATTGTGGTGAAAAAATACTCTGATACACTGTAATCTGAATCAAGATACTTTAAAATACTTTAGACTTTAAATTACTTTCATTCAGTCATCTTAACATCTCATCACAATTTCTCCTCTGGGTTTAAGTTGATTGTATAAATGTTTTTGTATGTATGGATATGTTTATGTATATGTGTATGTGTATGTATATCTATAATTATGCAATAGTTGGCAAAAAATGTGAATGACAATGGCGCTTTCATTTGCATTCAAAATGTTTATACTACAGCAAAAAGCTTGCCAACTGCTAATGGAGCATTCTTGACAATTCAGAACTAATTTACTGAATAAATGTGACAAACAAAAAATATGGTTTAAAAACAATTATCTTAGTTCATTTCGATGGATATACAGATATTTTACATCCAAATACATTTCCAGGTATTTTGCCCTGCATGCCCATATGGACGGCTTTACATTGGAATCTCATAATCTATTCCAGCTATACTGCATATTGCATAGTTCACACTGCTTTAAGGTAACTGTATCAGAATCGCTAAATCTTTATTGTCGCTGTCACGGGGACAGAAATATGCAAAGACCTAAATGTATTAATGCTCCCCAGTCATCAGAATCCACCTTGAAGGAGGTCATTGTGGCCAGGTTATCTCTGCACAGCGAGACGGAAGATTCCCAAAGCAGCTTAATGTCTATGTATCCATTTAATCGTATTCTTGTCCCTTTTGAAAAGACATTACCACCTTAATTGTGTCAAATGAACTGGGCCATTGTTCTCCTGTGCATGCAGGAATGTACAGGGATGAACCTTCCCCTTTCCAAAACATCCTCCTATCTGTGTGAACTAGCTGCTGTAAGACAAAATCCTTTTATCTTTTTACCAAATAAGAACATTGTATCATTTTCACGTTGATAACCAGACAATTCTGTGCATGTGTGCTGCCGTTATGATTCAATTAAAAAGGTCAAAACCAAAGAGACAATTTGCCTCTTTAATGAAGGTCTCACAAGATAATGAAACTAATTAACACAAGCGAGTTTTTCTAAACATGGATTTTATTCTTATGTCCCCCTTTTAACAGCGAGACAGCTGCTAACAGGGTTAATTAAAAGCTGGGACAGATGTCAATGGAAAGCTGTCATTATGCAGTAGTTAGACCGGGACAAGACAGACAAATAAGAGACGCTACAGAGACACACGCAGAGAGCGGCCAGCAGAAATCATTTTAAAGAAAATACTAAACTATGACAGAGCCAATCTAACTCCCAGGTCACTTGTTATTGTGTCCAGCGTCTGTATGTCACACACACACACACACTCCACCCACCACAGAGAGATTCAAGGCAAAACTCTATTCTGCAGGGAAATGCCAATTAAAGTCTGAATAGTTTTAATGATATACAATCAACCAAAAATAAGAGAAAATGCCTGCAGTGTATTGAATAAAAGCTGAGGATCATGGATCATCATCTCACTACCACGAAGTTAATATTTACTAAACACTAACATTAGCACAAAGCTTGAATAGGGAATATCCTGAATAGAACTACATTTTTTTTGTGCTGTTTTTCCTTTTCACTTATTCATCCTCCATCTCGTTCTCGTTCCCATACCTGGAACAACAACACTTTTTGTGGTTGCCGGTTGTATTTCAGACTGTAGCGTGTAAAAGCACCAGTAATTCCAGCCTGTGTAAGTATAGCACGCAGCAGTAAAAGCCTGAAAAATAAGGAGAAGCTGCATGTTGTGCATCAGGAGAGCGATTAGATCGGACTCAAAGTTGTTTTTCCCTAAATGGAATGAACCGGTGTCAGTTATTTCCAAATTAAAGTAGGAATCAGTGAGTAGGACGTGCTGTTGTTTTGGGACACGAAGCTTTCAGGCCTTCAGGTTGAGAACTTATTGATCGTTACGCACGTTTACCCTTCACAACACATATATACACACATGTACACTCACACACAAGTGTTTATATGCTTAACACACTGACGGGGTTTAATCTTCTCCACCTCTCTCGTGCTCTATTTCTCTTACAACACACACATTTTGTCCTCAACATTTCCTTCTCACCCATCTTGTCTCATCACTTGATCATTCATTTGATAATTTCCAGAGCCGTCCCATCTGGACAAACCACAAAACATCAAAAGGACAAAATACATTCTGGCCTTGTCACGTTGACATCTGTAATGTGTGTGTATGTGTGTGTGTGTGTGTACGTACAGTCTGTCAGTGGTGTGCAGTGATGATTTATTACAGCATGTATAAAATCCCTTGTATTGTCAGCGTGCGCACACACACATACTCTCACACACACATACACACACACACACACACACACACACACACACACACACAGACAGGAACGTGTTGTTGCCATGTTCTGACCATGTTCGCGTGATACTGAATTCAAAATGCATGAAGTTCCGTGGAAAACAAATCAAAATGAACGAAGACGACGTCTTCCAACATCAAACTACACTGGAGCTACAAAGGAAAGCTCAGCCTTTACACACACACACACACACAGAATGATAAGAACACACTCAGGATGGTGGACAGCTGCAGGCGAGACGCTTTTTGTTCCGGGGCTGACAGCTATGGAAAAAATATAAATCAACACTAAAGTAGAAATGACCGGAGAACTTTTTGCACCAAAAACAAATAAAACATTCTGAAACTCGTAGGCACAACCGAAAACATCATTTGAACCTTTGGCTTTCAATCATAGCAAAACGCTAAGGTGTGTTTAAAATCATATATATGAAATTGGCTTGGCTCACACATTCTACATGTAAAGTTTTGTTGACTGAAATTGTGGGAGGAGACACAAAAATCCACATCCTGTTTATGAGCCCCCTAAACATTGAAACACAGTGGAAGGTAACTTATATTTAGTAGGATCCAGCCCAAAATGTGGTGAACTGTTTCAGAGGCAGTACGACAGTGATTTAATGAGACGACAGTGGGGTGACAGTGTGCGTGCGTGCGTGTGTGTTGGAGTTGATCAGCTCCCAGTAATGTGAAATTTCTCTCCTGTCAGTGCGTCAGACTGACCCACTGTCATCTTGCTGTTTGCGAACTCCATTTACTTTTTGTTTTGTTGTGTAAACAGGGCTGCAGATGACCCGTTATGTAATCTTTTTGCATTTCGGTGACGTTTATTCGTGCTGGAGTTACAACCTGCAGGCTGTAGAGGCTCCGTTTGGATCTGAGCTTGAGGGAGATAACTTAGTATGAAGATCCACCGCGGCTTTTAATATCTATAAACTCCACGTTGAACGCGTCAGCAGCCATGTGGTATTAACAGTAAGTAACAGAGCTTCGGTTCAGGCTCTGTGTCTGGCACACAAAATCAGTCCTGAATGGACCCATCAGCCACGATATGGAGGCAGATGATGCGTCAGTTCAGCTGTAGCTTTGTAGCTGCGGTAGCTAATATTTTGATTTATTTTCCTTGTTGTTGTTGTTTCTGTTCTCGTTCTTCCATTTCAAGTAAGTAATGCTTGTTGGTTTCTCAAAGGACGTAACATCAAAGACATCAGACACACGCGTACACACACACACACCCCACTTCAACTGGTTACATCGAGGCGTCCGGTACTTTGGAGTGTAACCGTGAATCTATCAAACAATGTAATCTAGTAAAATATTTGGACCTCTCATGAATATTCATGCTTAGCAGATAGAGTTTGAAATACATTTCTTACTACTCCATGCTCTATGATTTTAATTAGAAATATTGCAACTTCATCCTCTCTCTCTCTCTCCTCTCTCTCTCTCCTCCTCCTCGTTCTACCTTTGTGCATCTCGACCCCCCTTTTCTCAGCCTGGACATAAATCTATTCAAACTGAATACTTCTGTTGTTGGCACAGTGAATGGAAGCACTCTCGTGTATCCAGCGTGTCAGGCTTACTGTCGGGGCTTCTAGAGTTACTGCCCGCATTAAAAGCCAAAGGACCCTGTTATTACCGTGTTCCTTGAAAGAAACGACATTTATGACGCTGGATTCATGAAGTGGCCGCGCCGAGATTACTCAGTTATAGTTAGTAGTTTTCTTTTTCTCCTTTTAATGATTACAGTTGTGGCATTTCATTTTTATTAGGTGATGTATAGTTGAGTCTGGTGGGAAAGATAGGAGATGCACCGGCAAACACTGTGACATTTAATACGTGCTGATAGGACGGCCGGCACTGGACTGCACGAGAACTCATTTCAATACGCCGAGGAGTAAATTTGAAATAACAACTGGAGTGAGCTCTGACTGTCTAATAATATGGGATGCAGCTGTCAAAGATATCCCCGCAAAACACTCACACACAGTTGTGACGTGTGTTATGTCACTTCAACGCACACACAGTCTCGACAATGGGAAGAAAACTTATAACCATAAGTGTCAATCACAAACTTAAATATCGCACAGCAACAATATTGATCTCAACATATCCTATTTCTGTTAAATGTAGTGTGTGCACAAAGTCACTGAAATGGAGTTTTACCTCATATATAAGCCTGTTGGTGTTTCACATAAGCAAACGAAACACGATGCTATACAATGTGCCAACACACAATATAAAAAGGAGATTCAATATATGTCAGGACATTTCGAAGCAGGTTTGCGCTCTTAGAACATCATAGAAAAGGCGCCACTTATCTCTAACATCTTTTACAGCGGACATCCAGTCCCAGACAAAATAACACCAAACTCTGGACATGTTGGAATACTCTTGTCAGCAGTATCATCACCTTCATCTGCCTTGTTGTTGGACTTTCTCTCCACACACTCTCCAAATTGGCCATCATCCCACACTCGAGTTCCAGTTTCCCATCTGTCCTCTGACCTACAGCGAGTATTTGTTTTCACTTGAACGTGGTGATTTTTCCTTTATATGATAACACGATGGGCCCGTGGAAAGAGATTCATACCTTCATTTGATTGCCCCTTGTTTTTTTACTTGTCCAAAAATTCTATCACACAGCGCCGTTCCAATTGTGATTTTAATGCCTGTACTGCTGCCAGATTTCCAGGGTGCTGACAAAAAAATTGATTCTAAAACCCCTATTTTTACTTCAACAATACTAAAGCCAGAAACTCATCAGAGAACAAAACGCAACATAAATTTCTCCACTGACAGAGGCTTCGTTAGACCAGAATGCAATGCAGCCATGTGCTGTTATGTTGTTTTTTTTTTATATGTGCCACCCATTTCTTCCGAAGTGTAAACCCCTTTCCTCACTTTCTCTCGCTCTGCTGTGCCATTGTTCTGTTCCTCAAAACGACCATCTACAGCTGATTGGAACAAGTTCACATCCATTACTGAGGATTGTTCCAAGTCACTCTGAGAAATGTAGGGAATCGCAAAGTGAAATAGAATTCAACAATAGAGGGTGAGGGTAAGTGGGTTCATCAAAAAGTCATTTCCATGTCATCATCACAAAGTAACTGCTCGAATGCACTGAACATCAAACCGCTGATGTATAACTGTAAGAGTAGCAAAGGGTGATTTTTTTTCCTCCTTTCATAGCCATTTTTATCGTGCCATAACATCCTCTATAATATCCAATAAATCCTGTGCTTGACTGGCTTCATTATGAACTTGGCCACCTCCTACAGGTTACCATCTGTCAGATGTTTGTTGGGAGTTCTCTCCCCAAGGGTTTGACAAGTGGCAAACATCGCCAGACTCAAACCCACAAGTTAAGAGCGTGATGTGAACTGCATGCTGGGTCACAGCTGGGGCTTCCTCAGGCAACAGGATAACTCAGCTTGCTACACAAATGTGAATGCATCTATGTCTCCGAAAGTATATTTTTTTTCTATTATTCTTCTTCTAAGGGCTTGAGAAATGATCCAGTCGGGGACGACATCATTTTTAAAGAATACATTGTACGCTGCATCTCATTGCCCTGTGAATGAATATATAAAGATATCCAAATCCGAATGGTTGCAAGAACAGACAGCGCATAAAGGGAAACAAAGCACTGGGCCAAGAAAATAGCCCCAAGGAACCCCACAGACAATATTTATTGAAGCAGAGGACAAACTGCCAATTTTCACTGCAAATCCAGACTTTGACAGATAAGAATTTATCCAAGTGAAATACGGAAAAAGACACACGTGCGCTCAAGGGAATCAATTAAAATTGCATGTTCGATGCAAAAAACTTCAACAAAATCTAGGAGAAGAAAAATCCTCCTCCTCTCCTGACTCGTCCGCTCGTATTTCTTTTGACTTTGAGCTATACAGACATGAAAAAACTTGAAGGCGATGATAATTTTCAGCTTCAAAAATGAATGGACTTTTCTAGTAGGCTTGTGCTTGTTGTTGTCAGGAACTGAACCAGGGTAATAAATACCAGAGGTGTACTGCCAGAGAATATTTCAGACTTCAGAAACAATAAATCCCAGCACATTTTTCCCCTTTGAATGTTTAATACATTCAGAAACACAGAAAAGCAGTTTTCTGGTGTTCATCCATTGTGTGAAGACTCATGACTCAATGGAAAGAGAACAATGGGAAATAACAGTGGAGTCAAGAGTATCAAATAGAAGCTTACAAGAAATCTTTGTTTACCATTTAGCGTCTCGTGATCATAGAAAACCACGGACGCTTAATTATGACATTGCAACGGTACAACAAAGAACACACTGATAAGCATTAATTTTCACAACAATATCTGTTTCTAACCAATTTTACTATGATATCTACTTCTAAGCCACCTCGCTTTTCTTACCAACCATGAAATGAATCATATGTTCCAATGAAAATGCAATCTAGCTCGCATACAAAACAACCGGTCGGATGATATCAGTCATTCCTGCACGGCTGCGCGCTCGCTTTAGTACAAACCATAAGGAAGATGAATCTGAAGATAAAGACTGAGGCCTCATGCAAAGGGAACTCTGGTTGTTTTTAAAAACCAATGTGTGCTATATAAAGCAAAGCATGTGTTAAATCAACTTAATGGGAAGCGATGCTGCGTTGCATGAAAAAGGAAGATTGTTTATTATAAGGAAACATTATGCAGCAGAGCCTGCTGAAGGCCGGGGTACAGAGACGCTTTCAAACACATGACCCATGAAAGGGAATCTACAATCAACAAAATAATCAGCAATAATAATTCCATTTACCTAAAGAGCACTTCATCAAAAACTAGCTTAATTAAAAACTGCTTCATAAACAAAAACAAAATGTAATTAATAATAACAGCAAGCAACTTCCACTGCGCCATTTCTAGCTGTGACCTATTTATGTTTATGATTTCAGGAATTATAATTAACTTAGCTTAAAAGAGCGTCCGGAAGAGCTGATCCCATGTTTGTGTAACTCTAAACATGATGAATGTTGAATGGTTTATAATAAACATGATTAATGTCTTACAGCGTGGATTCAATCGCCCTAGCAGTGCCTGATTAGAAGTCTGTGTTAGAATAAACACAAAAACATGCACAATGACACACAAATGTACACCAAATTACAACACAAACAATTTTTGCTCAGTTCAAGAACCCAAACCGCAGTGAAATGTTGCCCACATTCACATACGATCGGAACCACAGCGATGCAGCCATGAGATGAAGTTTAGCGGGGCTGGTCTACGTAAATGTAATAATAAATGTTGATTCATGTTTCACTCACATTCTTTATACCACTCACTCATATTTTCCTCTTAAAGTTCACGTGTAGGTGTCGTCCATTAAAAATTATGGCCACTTGTTTTTGCATAATGTTGACAACCAGATGTAAATGTTGTATTTATGCTCTGTAACTAGCAGCTGACACAGAAAAATGGTAATGAAAAAGCATACTAGACACCAGAACGACATTAAGTACTGTTTGACCAAGTGTCACAAACACATATCAAGAAAAACCAATAGGTATGATATGTTTTTAAGTATATATCTGGCAAATGAAACCGGGCCAAGAATAGAGCTATGGGGAACACCACAAGAAAGACAGCTGGTTGGATAACTGTCCAACCGAGAAGAAATCAGAGGATAAACTACATTCAGTGTCAGTAGCCAAAAATTTTTTCATTCCATATATTCATGTTTCATTTCAAAGACAAATTCAAGAGACTTCCTTCAAATTTTCTTGTTATTTTCCACTTTTTATGATCACTTTTGTCACATCTGTATTACTGATTACTTGTTTCTCCCCCATTTTTTAGATATGCCCCAAATATAGTGGCCATATTACATTTCATCACCATCAATTTGAAGAGATACACTGACATTTCTCGTCCACTTTTTTAGTATACATACAATGTGACCTTTTGTTTTTGGCACAGAGCTACAGAGGTTTGTGGTTCAGTCAATAACAAGAGTCGTCAGAGTCGTCAGAACTGTGTGCCTGTAAGTCTGTGACGTAAGATAATATTCTTCAGATAAGCCTCTCTCTCTCTCTCTGTCTAGTCTTGCTGTCTCTCTCGCTCTTCCCGTTCACCGTTTTCTGTCCTCCCGCATTATAATTCATCTACAGCCTCAGAAATTAATCTGAATTTCACAATGAGCTTAGACGGCATTACACATGCAAACAAAAGTCTGATATTAAAAATCCCGCCTTGCTGCAGAAGCGGCTGGAGGACGAAAACATTATTTGTATTCAGCAATGCGCATTTGAAAACAGTAGATTTTAATTTTTTTTTATGGTTTATCTGTTGTGAACAGATGACCTGGGGCTGGTGCTCATCCTTTCATCTACAGTTTTCCCGCAATAATTCAATTCTATTGATTCTTTAAAAAAAATATTGACACATAAAGACAATTCCTGGTCTGATGTTGGATAGTCATGTGAGGTATTTGCAGATGGAACTCTTCCTTTTCTATGCAAAGTTACAAGATACAAGAGGAAACGTAATCTGTAGCCGGCAGAGGGAAAGAGGCAGTAAAGGAATCCCACATTTGCGAGTCTTCATTGTGCATTCAATGTTTTGGTGTGGATCTCCATTCGCATTGGTGTGTTAAACTTATCTTAACGAGCAAAGAATCTGTTTTGGTTTCTTTGATAAATGATTCCCTTTGCCCCTTATTTCATATGTGATGGAATGGTGCTGAGCGGGTCTGTAAACATGGCGGTTCATGACTTAGTAATGGAATGAAACTCAACAGGAAATTGAATCGGAAGAGCACTCGGAACTAGGTGGTGATTAGAGAAAGGGCCCGTGTGTGTGTGTGTGTGTGTGTGTGTGCGTACGTGCGTGTGTCTCTGGCTGATTAGGTCTTGGTGCTAATGCATTTATAACCATTAGCCCGTACATCCATCGATCACAGCCAACATATGCAAAATTAACAGCTGAGTGTGTGTGTGTGTATGTGTGCAAGCACTATTCCACACCTGTGTGTAATGTGTATGTGCCTGGGCTTGCAGGTGAGGAGTCCCATGTATTTAACTTTGTTAGTTTATTTATTGTGCTTATTCATGCTGCTGTGTTTGGGTGCAAATGATTGTCTCAGTGTTGTTGTGTGAGTGTGTGTGTGTGTGTGTGTGTGTGTGTGAGAGAGAGAAAATGAAAGAAAAACAACATTTATCCTTTAACAGCCACCCCCTACTTTTCCTAATCAGCCGGTTTGTTTGCTCATTAGTTGTTATGCTGCCTGGACTCCTGGTTGTTTCTCTTTAGTCTGGCAGGGCTACAAGTTCCATTCTGGTTTAAGAGCCTAATGGTGACCCGTGATGAGTGCTTTTACCTGAATAAATTGGTTGGAAGCCTGAAAACAAAACGTGGTTCAGAGTGCTTCCAAGTGAGAACCCGAACAGAGGACCACCTGAGGTGGGAGCTGTATTATTTGACTGTCGCCATTCAATGACAACAACAAGTAGGTGGGAATGTGGGCGGTTCACTAGATGGCACCTAAGCACTTCAAGAACCAGGATGTTTTGGAGAAGAGGAAGATGAAAGTCACTTTATTGATTCATCCTCTGCATCAAACCCATCCTGACTATGAGGAGCAGTGGGCAGAGTGGGCCACAGTCCGGCACCCGGGGACAAAGCCCACATCCTAATTATCCAAACACACACATGTTTTTGTGGGTGGTGTAATCCCGGAAGAACTGACTGGGAAACCGCACTGCTGAGCTTTCATCTCACATCAAATCCAGCATTATTTTAATGGAAATCAACATTTTTAATCCCACTGTCCTAAATACTAAAAATTACCAACAGGTATCGTCTTTAAATCAACAATTTTGTGAAATCTCTGAGAAAAAAAAAACATTTTCAAGCTGAGCCTCTTCAATTTGACTTCATGTGTAGCTGAAACTAACGAATTACTGCTTGGAAAACACAGTCTGTGTGTGACTGTATTGACAGTGTATGGATGCCACAACTTGACATACAGGATGAAACCTTTCTTTTGTTCTCTCGCCCTCCCTCTCTCTCTATCTCTCTTTCTGTCAGTCCCTCTTCTCCTGTAAATGACTTCTCCCCGGGTAAGTCCCCTGTCCAATCGCTTTAGCCACAGACAACCTCTCCACATCACGGCGTAGATTACCTCCCTAAGAGTCAACAAAAAGCTCTATGTCTTTTCTATCTGCCCTCCAATCCTACGGAGGACTGAGGGATTACTCACAGAGAGCCAGGGAAAAACAGCGGGGCCGATATGGTGATAGATGAAGAGAGACAAAACGAAATGGCGGTAGAGGTTGAGAGGAGCGAGTGCACAAATGGTATAGAGAAAAGTTTGAAAAAAGGCGAATATGGCTGGCTGAAGGAGCTGGAAATCTAGAGAGGTAATCCCTGAGATCCAAGGTTTTGTGCAGTTCATCAAGGACGCATGGACGAAGGTCAAAGGAAAGGAGGGGTGTGATGGCAGGAAAGGGGGATAAAGTGAAAGATGGATGGATGTAGGTAGAAAGAGAGAGAGTACATAAATAGAGCTTACGACAGGTGGATGGGGCTAAAGGACTGCTAACAGCTTCCTGCTCACTCTGATGGCTCCCTGCTGACTTACACTCTAATTCCACTTGTTTTAAGATGCTGATCACATAAAGTGAGTGTGTGTGTGTGTGTGTGTGTGTGTGTGTACTGCTATGCAGATTTCTGTCTGTCTGGATATTTCTGAGGTCCATGTTTAGATAATGTTTACTACTCAACGCCTGCTTGTTATGCCCTGGTAGATGGGGAAGACTCCGAGGAAGAC
>OMNV01016213.1:73040-83477 GCA_900303265.1 Brotula barbata | reverse complement strand
CTTGCAAGAAATAAAATCTGACTTTGTATACAAACATGCCTTAGGGCACCGGGAGCAGGAATACTCAGGACACTGAAGCAGGGGGTCTTAGAATTGAAGAAAATAAAGATAAAAGGGAAATATCTCAGTCGTGGCTGTTCAAAAATGGCTTCAAAGTGTTATTACAATACAATGCAAGCAAAAATTTGATTATTATTTTCTAACTTTACACTTTACACTTTATATTATTACGTATGCAGCATGTGATCAGAGTAACTTGCGGTATGAGTAACTTTACTTCATCATGCATGCGGTGGTAATTCGACGCATTATGATTAATGCGTCGCGAGTCACTGCATTGAGTGCATGTAAATGTAGCGTGTGATGTGATAGCCGTGGACAGACATTCGCTCACTCTGCGCATCCTTTGAAGCGACGCCGCACAATCCATTACATTCACATGTAAAGAGGCGAAAATGCTTTGATTCATAATTAGTTGGAAATTTGCTGTTGGTCTCTTTTAGACGTTTAGTACGAGTACATGCACACACACATACGCACACTTATATAAATAAATACAATACATATACGCATAACTGTAGAAGTTGCACTTGTTAGGATAATTGAAATTAGTGAAATAAAATTATTATGATTATTACTGTTTGCTATCATTAGATATTATTAATTAGCGATTATTACTACTGCTGATGATCATAATATAATAATAATAATAATAGGTAAAACTATAAATTGATTAAATCAAACTGCTGACAGTGTTGAAAAAAATCATCGCCGTCAGTTTCTCCGGCCTGCAAATCTTTAATATAGTAAAAAGAACATAACAGAGAAAAAAAAGATACAAATATGAAGATTTATGATAAACAAGGCGTTTAAGTGACAGTTGGAAGAAGAAAGAGCTTTCTTGGCTGAAACGTTCAGGACTACAGGCTGGCCTTACTGCTGCGTACACTCGTCTTCCCTTGTAGCCGTTTGGACAGCCGTGTAAAGATCAGATTTATTTGGGCCACCAAAGACTGTTCAAACGGAGCCCGAGAGCAGATGTGTTCTCTCTCTCACTTCTTGTGCAGTGCTTCACTGTGGCTGTGATTAGTGCTGCTCAATGTCCCCTTTCTTGTCAGGGTTAAAATGATTTGTCCATTGGCAGATCTTTGCTGGTGTGTGTGTATTGGGGGCCGTCCATCTATGTCTAATTAGACTGGCTCTCAGTATGGCTGCCGCTGGAATTCCCATCAGAAGGAAAATCCCCGCATAATAGAACAGAGAAGACGCAGAGAGGGGAGATTACCGTGAGCTGGAGTGTGTGCGTGCGTGTGTGTGTGTGTGTGTGTAAGGCAGAGTTCAACTAAGCTTAGAAAGCTATGTGGCTTGTGGTGTGTGTATGTGTGTCTTCATGTGTTGCTGTGTTAGCATATTTGAGTGCCAAGTTACTCTTGCTTCCAAACATAATCGTTCTTTGAGAAACAAGTGATGGGACTGATGAAGAAGATAAGCTAGAGACAAAGAGGAAGAGAGATCCTGTTGAGGTCAGCTGATCACTTGTGTTAACATAACCACAAAACGACCCCGCGAAGTTGTGTCAAGCCAAATCGAGATTATTTTTATAGCTTGGTATCACATTAAGCACAAAAACCCAAAGGCCTGCAGAGTAAATGGATCCCGACGCAGCCCAAAACTCTCATGGAACACACGGAAAAACTCCCTAAAATTCCCTCTCCTCTGCAGCTTTCCAAAAAGTGCAGAACCTGTTTAAATGTTTAGATTTTTTTTAAGGAGCAACTTCTGGTAAAATGGTAAAACTGCATTTAAACTATTAGATTTAACAGAATACGTCTGAACATTTTTAAGAAAATGCAATGAAAATGTGTTGAGTGTGTGTGTGTGTGTGTGTGTCCACTGTTATCAAGATTTACACAATGAGTGTATCGCACAGTAACAAAGACAGGTTGTAAAAACTGAATGTTCCTTCGTGAGATAAGGGACAAAAACAAAAGAGACCAAATGACGACAGACCAAATGTCCAGCGCATAAATCTTCAATTTAGACTTATTTTTCAAAGGCCTCCACGGTGCGATTTATAACTATTATCTTTCCTGTGACGTTAGGAATGTGTTTTTTTTAGGGCAGGGGTCCCATCGCTCGACAGTCCCAGTCAGCAAGAACACAAATAGACGAGATTTCTGTTGGAATTTTGCAAACATTCCCCCGTAAAAACATTTATTTGGCTGTTGACCTTGTAGATAGGACGGCGGCTTAAAGAGGCAGAGACAGTGCGATAAAGACTCCTTTATTCTCATAACTCTCTCTCTCTCCCTCTCTCTCTCTCCCTCCCTCCCTCTCGCTCTGCATAATGCTGCTGTGTGATTCTTCAACACTTGAGTCAGAATAATAACACCGCCTGTGTTTTGGTGAAAAACACCCCTAATTACCACAACCTTGTAGTGTGAGAAAAAGGGCGAGCTACTTACTTTGACTACTTTTGCTTTAAGTGGCTCTTGACTTACAAAAGACTTATTATGCATAAATGTGCACTCTTATGTGCCTGTGATTCCCGTATAGATGCTCGATAACGAAGCAGCCCATTTGCCCCTCGCTGTGAGAGGTGACCTCGCTGCTCCTTTATGTTCTTAACCTACAAACTGTTGCAAATTTGTATTTCACAAGCTGTGACAATACGAGTTATTTGTTTGCATGTTGTTTTATTTGTACAGAAATATATTTTAAAGGGACACAACCAGCTGCAAACGTACAACGATGATGGAGATTTAATCAATGCACATTTCAGTATGAATCTTCACATATTGTTGTTAACCGACAATCACGTAGCATGATTCATTGTATCCGCCTAGACAATTTCGTACCGCAACATAGGCAGCAACATCTGTTCATTTGTTTAAATAAGCCAAGTGATTGTTCCAAAGTTGAAATAAAATGCTGTGAACTCACTCACTAACTTGATTTCCTTCTCCCTCCCTTCTCCCTCTTCGTTTCCCCATCCATCTTTTATCCACTCTGCCTTTGTGGATGATAATAAGCGATCACACTGGACTCATTACAGCATCAAAGAGGATCTCCATGAAAAGATTGATAACTGTGTTGGGAGATGAGCACTCCGCTTTGATTTCCTCTCACACTCGCATTTAAAAAAAAAAAAAGAACAGCTGAGAAACAGAAGAAAGGACAGAAGTTCAGAGACTTTTTTTTTTCTTTTTTTTTTGCCACAAAATTTGAGCTTTGATGGAACGGTGATAAACATTGGACAAAAGAGGCCCGATGCGAGATAACTGAATTCAGTCTGCAGCGTTTGATGGTTGTTTATATGAACTCTCCTCTCTCTTCCTCTGAAGATCAGTGCTTTGTTCCCCACCATGTGATTACCGTCTTTGCCGTTCCAAGAGGTCAATTCTACTGTATTATAATAAAACTTGGAATTACTTGAGTTTAGTTTCTCCAGAGGATTCAGAGAGAACGCTGACCCGCTGAGGCTCAGACTGACGGAGAACAGTCGGACGTTATCTCTTGCATTTTAAGAGAACAATTCAGAATGTGAAAAATTCATCAGAGAAGTAAAAGTCAGGTCAGTCAGAGTTTTAATACCCGACGCTGCACTGAGCTGATGATGCACCTGCTCTTGGATCCTGCTTACATGCTTCCTTTGTCATGTTTCCAGTGAGAATAGAGGGAGTGAATCACTTTCTCCTTCAAGTCAACACTCTTTGATCACATCCCACATTTAGAAATGGACTCTGCTGGAAATTATCTGTTCGGACAAGATAGTATAAGACAGAAGAGAAGAGACAGACACGCATTTAAGATGATAGTCCTAATTTCCCTCCCTCCCTCTCTGTTTCCTCCTCTCTGCGTCTTCTTGGTAGGCATATGGAAGACCTTGACAGTAAAGAGCAGTTATATTGAAATTCAGGGCAGACGAGTGTTTCAGTCTGAGGACGGCAATTATCTGACTCGAATGGCTCTGAGGGAAAGCACACACACTCGCAAACACACACACGCATATCCTGAAATACACATACAGGCAGATCACTGACATTTTCCCACACAGACAGGAGAGACAAGACAAACACACACACACACTTAAACATCACATACAGGTATAAACACAGACGAACTGACAGCAGGACTCAAGGCTGAGAAACACACACTGTGGCAGAGCGCTGACGCAAATCAAGAGGATCACAAGGCACATTAACACACCGAGCCACACACGAAAATCCGTCCAAATACCACGGACGGCCTGCGGTTGAAAGCAGCACTGATGATTGCAGCATTGTGACCATAAGTACAAACTTCTCAGGGAGACACCCAGAAACGTGGAAAATAAGCTGAAATGATTTAGCCATGGCCGTGCATGCGTGTGCTTTTTACCTCAGAGTCAAATACAGAGCGCAACAGGCCAGAAATGAAGACTTTATTGCATATTGATCCTCTAAGTGCATCAGTTTGGCCCAGATCTTATGGCTGAAATGAGACTCAAAAGTGAGCTTTCAGCCTTCAGAGCGAGCGTTCGGCTTCTCTAGTTTTTGTACTGACGGCAGTTAGGAGACTGAAAGTTTCTCTCCAGGTCAGCCAGCAGGCGTGGGGGTGTTGATAAAAAAGAAAGTTTCCATCCTGCATGTGTCCTTACTGTAAGTGGCTCTGGATTAACGCATCAGCTAACCGCCTGAAGCATCAAATGGAAATGTCTGCAGCAAATAACTGATTGCTGAGGCAGCCAGCTATCTCCGCGTCTGCGTTATTATTACACTGCGAGAATGTTCTATTATGCATGAGAGTGATTATGCTTTAGCAGATTACAAGCTGACCCCATTGCCTTTGCTTTACCTGGAGTGTAATTTGGATGCGGGAGAGCAGGGATGGAATGTTTGAGCCATCAATCTCTCTGATGTCTGGGGATTGAACGCAGTAGAACAGAATGGAATGGGTCGGCTCTTAATGACGTCCTGATATCATTTTAAAACTGAATGGGACAACAACATGATGAAAATGCTTATTTCCCTTGCTGACAACAAAACTAGTACAAATGGTGCTCACAGACACACATACACAGAGACACTGAGAACATTTCTAGTGGAAATGGAGTCAATGTGTGTGTACATTCTGCAGTTTGATGTATTTTGAAGTTGATGTTAAGTGAATGGATTGCGGCTGGCTGTGAGTGCAAAGTGGATTCAGTTGGATGACCTTCGCTCAAGACAGTTTGGGCTCTTGGTAGTCATCTTCACAGCCACACAGACACACAGGGACTCCCTAACACCGCCTGTGATCACGTTTTCAACGTTTGATGATGGAATTGGTATGGTCACAAAACATTTGATCCATATTTTAATAAATGAAATGTCTTCTTCTATATGGTTTTTGTTCCGACATTTTTTTCCAACTGATTTTACTGTTTTACATGCATCATTCATACAGTTAAACTAATGGAACAATTGTTGTGATTTTTCCCAACATCACACTATCAATAAAAATCTCATCATTTTGTATGACAAACTTGCTTTGACTAAAAATAATGAAGTAAAAGCATAGATCTTCTTTCAGATATATAGGTAAATGAAAGTAATGATTAGAGACAAATATTTATATCCTACTCAAGTACACGGTCTCCTAAAACATCTTGAAGTACTGTAGTGAGGTATTTTGACTTTGTTACTTTACATCTCTGAGTAAAATATGATCAATGATGCTATTAATGGGACAGTTTGGGGCTGTTCCTTAAAAGGAACGACAACACTGTGATATGATACCAAAAAGTGTTGGCAAACATTCATCGATTCATCTGTGTATACATGCATAGGTGTGTGTTTAACTTAACGGTGCTACACAGAGCTCTGCTGACAACACAGCCACCATTTTTCTTCGCTTGTTCAGTGTCAAGGGTTAACCTGGAATCCATCCCAGCATCCATTGTTGCAAGAAAAGATATATAGCCAGTGGAAACCTCAGGGCTCGAACATGCAGACAGAAAACACATTTACAGTCACACCGGAGGACAATGTTTTTTCTTCCCAATTCACCAAAA
The DNA here is from genome assembly GCA_900303265.1 of Brotula barbata. Lineage (NCBI taxonomy): Eukaryota > Metazoa > Chordata > Actinopteri > Ophidiiformes > Ophidiidae > Brotula > Brotula barbata. The sequence continues at coordinate 77,443 of OMNV01016213.1, read as the reverse complement.
ACAGCGGGAGAAACCAGAGGAAAGCCACACTCTCAGTCACTTCCCTTCTTTTCCAACCTTTTCTCTTTCATCACCACGTCTCTCCTGTCATCTCTTTGACATCTGGTTGCAACTCTACTTTTTGCATATCTTTTATTTGCACTTGTGCCACTTAGACGAGACGAGACGAGAGGGTTCTGAGTTTTATTAGTCTCTTCACAGGACACACACACACTCACAGGCTCTCATCATCCAAGGTTAGGACCAAAAGGCCCGTTTCTACCTGCCCCTTTCCTCTCTCAAGTGAGTCTCTTTAATGTGGAATAGAAAAAGAACACACACACACACACACACACACACACACACGCACACTAAGGGCAGTCAGATCAAAGGCCTGATGTCCGGCCTGCTCTCTTTGTCTGATCCATCTTCAAACAGTCACATGTTGACAGAGGAAGACTGAGCTAGAATGTTAATCAGATATTAAAGGATGGCTGCACCGCACAACAACACGTCTTTTTCACCAAGTTAACATGGGGCCTTATTAGGAGAGGTTTTGATAAGACGGTGTTACAGTGAAATATGTTTCTTCAAAGTTACGCGTTAAAGTGGCGCCTGGTGGGAAAAGGCTTTGAGTCTGACTTTAGGATGTGTTACATCATAATTGAGTCATGAATCCCAGCGCAGTGATCTTACGTTGCGGAGAGCGACTCTGTGCCAGCACACCTGCCTCCTCCTTAAGGTCGGAGTGTTTTGCAGTGGGAGCAGCGCTTTGTTAACTTCATAATATCAGACATTCAACAGCTCTTGTTACTTTCCAAAGCTGAGGCAACAGTGTCTGCTCTGACAGCTCTCGGTGTCAAAATCACCATGTACAACAATTTCAGCTGTATTGTATCACACCGCGGCCATTTCTGAGCAGAAACGGAGCGGAGCGGCGTTCCCATGGGGAGGCACGACTCGAACTGAGTGCTGGTGGACGTGCTTATACGGCGTTCACACAGAGGCTGACATCGACTTAACACAGATGATGCCGCACAACTCCAACGAGGTCTTTCAGCAGGAAAGGAAGTGAACATCCTCAGTACATCCGACAGAATAAACCAGCTCGACGAAGGACGGCAGGACGAAGAAGGAAGCAGTAAAAAAATTCAGACAAAGGTGAAAAAAATTCATACAAATCGGAAAGAATAGAATTACAGTCAGACTAAAATGTCAATATATACAAATAAGAAATTTTACTACATAGATGACCTATATACAAGCAAGAATAGACATTTAAAATGAAATAACAGAATATAGAATGTGGTATGAACGGATACTGCTATTTCTTAAATTAAACCCGTTTAAAAGTAAAATTAGGCAGAAAACGCCGCACACCAAACAGCAGTGAAGCCACACACAGTACGTCTCTAACTGTACTAGGACAAGAAGCTGAAAACGACCCAAAATTGAAAACAGTTTTTCAGGCGTAGGACTCCAGGAATATTGTAACAGATCCCCGGAGTCTAATCTATATGTCTGTTCAATTTGCAGTTTGCACAACAGTAGAGCCATGAAGAGGGAAAAATACATTGTGGGAAGAAATAACAAAGCCAGACGTGAAACAAATTAAAAATATGTGCAGGTAGGATAAAACAAAACCCTAAAAGGTTTATGAAAATAAAAAAACAAAAAACAAATAAACGGTACAAGAAAAACCTCGCCTCACTGCACTGAAAAACAAACAAATTGTGTTTGGAGAATTTATAAGAGAAGTTATAGTACCGTGGAGGCAGGAGGATAGAATGAAAATCATAAATTGCTGACGGACGGACGCACGGGGATTGTAACAATCTGATCACAAATAAAGAGACAGCACCGGTTTAGAAGATTCAACGTATCTGATTCTAATGTTTGAATGAGAGCAGAAACACAGCGAAAGAGTTTCTGTCTACGCTGTCGTCTCTGAACCCTTCATCAGGCTAAAGATCACTATTATAATTGTAGCTCCACAAGAGCAACGGAAACGTGCTCCATGAAAACTTTAAGCAGTAATTCAAACAGAAAGAAAGTGCTCTGATGTCACTGAAAGCAGCAAAAGACATCAATTGCACTACTGACTGTACAATATATGAATCAGACGCCTTCAACTAACACAGAAGAGTTCTGTTCATACGTAAAGCCTTTCAATTGTTCTACAGATATCCCGCTTTGGACCAAAGTGCAGAACTGAGGGACAGATGGACTGACATCACCGTTAATTCCAGTCAAAGGCTTTTGTGCAAATGGAAACATGCAGTCGTTTCTTTATATTAAAAATGGGCCACGGGCAGCTATCAAAATGTCAAACAACCCGGACAAAAGAGCAGGCACATTAGAGGAAAAGCCCTGGATTTCAACGGCCGCTGTGCGACCGTTTGGCTGGGTGCCAGTTGTTACGATGACTGTGTCCATTGCACCCCGGTGTCCCCTGTCTCCCAACTAATTGTCAGGGACAGCATGGTAATTCAGCAGGTAATAGCAGAGCAGAACCCCTGTTAATGGATACCTGTCCAGGAAATGAGACTCTGGAAATGCAGTGACAAGTTGACTGACAGCTAGATGGGAGGAGGAAAGAAAGAGAGAGAGGAAAGAAAGAGAGACAAAGACAGAGGAAGGGAGGGAGGAAGAGAGAGAGAGAGAGAGAGAGGGCGGGAGAGAGAAAGAAAGAAAGGGGGAGAGGGAGAGAGAGAGAGAGAGAGGAGTAATGTTCAGACGTCCTCCATGCAGCAGAGAGCACAGACTAGTGGTCATGTGATGTGTGGGACCATGCTGAGGTGACATATGGTCTTATTCCACTGTGAAGCTGAACCAATCTGCACGGAGTGGAGGCCTGCTTTGTTTTACGCTGCACTCAAAGTGGGCCTGAGCTGAGCTGAAACTGGACACTGGCTGCTGGTCTCCAGCATCAATGGGGCCACGGTGGCGTGGCGGATAAAAAAAGATTTGGAGTGTTTGAGGCACATCAGGAGATTCATTTCTCTGTTATCTAAAGCAACATGAGCCAATATTCCATTCCTCTCTACTGTATACATAAGGAGACTTACTTTTATCAGTCGGATAAGCGTGGTGGATTGTGTGTTGTTGCTGCACTGCAGGGTGAAACATTCAGAGCAGTGATTGTCCAGTACTATAAAATCTATTTTACTGCTAAGAATCACCAGAAAATGACACTTTTTGCTTCAAACGGGGTTTTGCGACGGGAGATAACACAGAGAAAGATAATTAGTACGTTCCAACTGATGAGACGTCAGACACGTCAGACACCCACTTTCGGACGGCGGAGATGTGAGTCGCATTCAAGTCCTTGATGTGTTCGAGTCCGACTGTTGTAAGACCCGCCTTGTCACATCTCGTCTCCGTCCTGCTGTGAGAGGGACAGCACCTCCCCGTTCCCAGGGATGCTGCAGTGCTTGAGGTCGAAACCATCCGTGTAAAACACGTTTGATCATTTGCAGCGTATCTTATTGATATTTCCACTACGGCCAGAATGAATAAAAACTGTGTCTGTTCCGATCGGCGTTTGTTTGATTTCAGATTTTGTTGTATGTCCTCTTGCTATTGAGGAAGAAATGGAGGAAATCTCTCCTAAACCATAATATGAGGGCTTGTTGCAAATGTACAGTATATTGATCATAAAGCTTTCTGGTAGTTATGGCTGTGACTGGATGTAATTCTGACAATGTTCAACACGCGGTCCCTGCTATATTTAGCGACCAACATTTCGGAACATAACAAAACCACAACTTGTCCCAGTTAAGGCCTTGGACTCGTCTGACTTGTAGCTCATATCAGCTCTGCCGTAATGAGATGCAGGTTTGGTGTCATTCCACCTTCATAAGAAGCTTTATGCAAACAGATTTATTCCTGTTTAATCTCTGCGTTGACACATCCCCGAGAAGCTAAAATGGTCCTCAGAGACTTTTATTCAGCCTTTGAAAGGTGAAAGTCCTCATCTGACAGCATCAAAGGTCAATGGAGGGGAACGGCACTAAATTTATAATGGAGATTACAGACACACTGCAGGTGAAATCAGGGATTAATCACTAAACAGCGTTAATTGGTGTTGTGGTTCGTGCATTCTGAGAGGATAATCCAAGCATAAATTCAACGTTGTTGGTAAGATTATTGTCTGAAATTAGTTTGGTTCTGTGAAGTTTTCTCCTTTTCCGGTACGTACGTATATGTAGGTCGGTGTTTATACGTCGGATTTTCCGTCCGCATTTTGCATCTGCAGCGCACATGTGGAGAGGAAAGGTGCCAGAAAGTGCACACGGCCTTGCTTGTTGTAGGGAACGTCATTAAAACGATGCGATAATGTTGCAGTGATGTCAAAATGGATCCAAAATGGCCTTTTGAAGTTGCTGATTTTGATTTCAGCTCCTGTGATGTGGCGACGTCTC